>LKNJ01000926.1:8860-86177 GCA_002120245.1 Maccullochella peelii
TATATATATATATATATATATATATATAAATAAAAATTTTAAGACATCCAAATAACAACATATCTAGATGTGGTAAGGCATCTCCATGCAGTTAGCTGGTTCACACTGATGTTCATCATGTACAAGTTCAAGTGTGACTGGTATTGTTTTCACCACAAGAACTAAACCAAAACTTTGAGCTGGGGAGTGAGCAATAGCACACAAACAAATAGAGCAGTGGGGCCAGTGAACTGAGAGATGCCTCCTGAAATGGTAGGCCAGCCGATTAACCCAGTTCGATTTGTAACTCTGTCTAATCCCCCCTGCAGCAGGGCCCCAGCCTTGTGTCATTAACAAACAGCCAAAGAGAACACAGACGTAAGAGAGAGAACAGAGAGTGAGAGAGAAACAGAGCGAATGTAGCAGAAGAGAGTAACAGCTTGACATAGGACAGGTGTGGAAATTATTGCCCTGCAATGAGCGAATGGCGCAATGGCAATATGCTGTCAATTCCCCACACACTGCCCGCCGAAGAAAACAAGATGCTGCTATTTAACAGACCTACAGCTGCAGGGAATGTACTGTTGTCTGATGGCTAAATATCCATCCCATCATTCACTGTCACAGGCAACAGTGAATCAGATGCCGAACCAGTGATCTTGTTTAACCTGGGGGAATTGATTACATGCCTTCCTTCCCCTGACATTTAGAGCTATGTTACTAATTGTACAATAAGCAGTGCCTGTAACATTAATAACGATCTAAGCAATACATCTTTGGTGCTTTTTGACAGTGTGTATGCATGTGTGTGTGTACTGTGACAGATGTCACTCAGTTTACCAATGTTAGATGTTGCAGATATGTTCAAAATATAACCAAATGAGTTGAATAAAAATACACAAAAAAGCAGCAATATGGTGTTAGATCACCCTGATCAAACACGTGAAGAACATACAAGTGTTGCTGCAGGATTCTTAGTACTGCTTAATGGAGTAAGCTTTATAAGTTATAAAGAGCTTGTTTTGCAATAAAGAAGGCCATTTCTACACAACTAAGGGGTGAGCATACACCCACATCATAGCTGGATTTTCAGTTACATAATTGTTTACCCCATATTGTCTGTCTACATTGTGTCTATGTGATTCCTTTTACAGGGAAGCACCCACATGGATGCTAAATTAAGCCACGCTATATAAACAATAGGTAAAAAAGCTAGAAGATCATCAGTAAATGCATGTAGATAGATAGATAAAGAGAGTTGGAGAAGCAAAGCAAATAATGAGCACAATCCTGAGAAATTGAAATGAAAGTATAAGAAATGGAGTGTAACAATGCTGCACACTATGCTGTAACATGGAGGTAAAAGTACATTTAAAGAGTATTCACAGAAGAGACCAAAGTTTGGGCAAGTGCAGAAACCTATTGTACAGACTACTGATTTTTAAACTACTTAAGTTTTAAATGGAATTCACTTCAAAAGATATCTGCAGTGAGAACAGACATAATGGCAGTCTAACACTTCAGTCACTAGACATCTTTGTATACACAGGGTATGAGATTTTGACTGCACAAAAACCTGTGGTAATCTTGTCATGGCGACAGCTGCTCCATCTACCTCTCCTCCCTCCTCTGCCTCTAGTTCCTCACTATTGTCTGTGTTCTGAATTCTAACCTCTTTCAGATGCGTCATTCCTCACCTGCCCACCAGCTGTTGCTCCTGAGTTTTCCTGGTCCTGCTCCACACCTAATTCAGTCACCTGCTCACCCAGTTGCAATTGTAATTAGCTCCAGTATAGAAGATAGCTCACAGTTATCCTCTGCCAGATTGTCAATGGCGTCATGTTGCCTTACTGTTCCAGTCTTCATTCTGTTTTCCCTATCTCTGCCTGTTTATATATGGCCATCTGCCTGGGTTTTGATTTACTGCCTATCCCCCTCAGTATTTTGGATTTGTTTGCCACATCTAATTGATTTTGTTTCCAACTGTTAGCCAGCCTATTGACCAAGAAAGTATTAATTATCTCCAGAGTTTGGGGTTCCAACTCATTAGAAGAAAGAGTGTGAATACTAACTTATTGGTAAATCTGGGGCTGATCATTATTATTTCAGAGAAATATGCTTATTGACATGTATCATTCTTAAAGGATAAGGCTAGTGTTTTTCATTCAATACATGAATGAAAAACACAATACATTCCAGGAAAAGGCCAAAGTCAACAATTTTGATAATCGTTTTTTTCAATATTTATCTCCTTATACCCTGTCTGTGGCACTCAGCCCCAAGCCCTTCCGTTCCTATAGTCAAGAAGTAAAAAAGAGGTAGGTAAGGGCAGATATATTGTTTAGTTTTTAATTTTTAAAAAGATCATTTTCTAATACAGCTGGGCACTGTAGTTCTTTAGCTAATGTTACTCAAATTGGATTAAATAGTGCATTTGTTGTGGACTATTTTCAGTTGTGGATTAATACAATTGTGGTACCCTAGTGAGTTTTTTTATGGCAGCAGGGCAATGTATGTGGGATCTACTCAAAACTGCAGTACTTGTGTTCATTGTGATAAAGAAACATCACCCGGAGTGGCTCATTTATATGTTTCTAATAGTTTTTGAACAAAAATTAGGTCTTCAGCACAGAGGAATAAGCTAAAGCCTCATATGTTGTAGCTCCAAAATATGAACTATAGATAATTTTACCAACAGGCAGCTTTCAGTTCTGCAGAGCTAGACTTGCCTAATGTTGCTTTAACGCTTTACAAAATGACTCACAGGCTGAAACAACCCATTCTTGTACATCTTCTTTTTTTCTTAATTTGATAAAGTGTTGTGAAGTACACATAACAAAATGCCAAGTCTTATGGCTGTGTTAATGCTAAAAGCAATGACTTTTGTTACCTGAACTTATCAGCATTCGAATGGCGGAGACAGATGCTCACACTGATCTAATGTGTAATGTACAGTTTTTTTCTCATATGAGAGGAACTATAAAATGCCACTTTGTTATTGCTTTACATACAGTATATTTATCCTAGTTTTATTTGGCTTGTTCCTCATCCTCCATATGAAGTGGGGAAAAAACCCCTATCTTATTTCTTTCCTTATTTTATCATCATAATCACCATCATCATCACAGCAACACGACCACCACCTGAATCATCATTTACATTAAGTTAATTGGTTATGCTAATGAGTAAACACCTACCCGTATGTTATGCATTGTCACTGGTGACATAAAAATCCTTTTTTCATTATTCAAACAATCCACTTAATGTCTGTTCTACATTCAAGTGGTGCATGAGTGTAAAGGGAGGCATACTATGTGAATCTGAACCTACCAGCATGAATAATGCAAGCTGGAGTATGGGCTGTTTCTGCACTCACACAATTCATCCACTCCTCCTTCACTCCATCCACCATCCCTTATGACTTTCCTCTGCACAAGTTCACTGTATTTTCTGTATTAGTAATGTATACAGCTTCTGTGTATGTTTCATGTTTGTCTCTCTTTTGCTCAATCTGTGTAGCAGGTTGCTGCCGAGCTCTTCAGGTGGGAAGGAGGAAGCCAGGTGGAAAAGGCAGGGCTTGATGAAAGGGCTATAAAAATGAAACAGAAAATTACAGAGTAAGTGAGCTGAAAATATTTTGCCACCTAAGGGGCACCACGCATCAAAGCCTAATAAATAAAGGACCAAAATAGACAGTCGAAAACATTTATGTTCCCTACAAATAGTAACGGCATTCACATAATCCACTATCCCCTAGATATTTGGTGTCAGACCTGATTTTTGCTGGAGTTAGAGATATGGCATTGGTCAAATCTGTGCATTGGACGGTGAAGAGTTGAAGTGAGTGAATTACATTACATTTCTTCAACACTTACTTTAACTTTCCACATGTAGTTATTAGATATGCAATGAGGTTTCTTCTCAAGTGCACTGCACCATAAGTCAACTGGTATCCTTTAATGTATTTCAAATCCTATCCAAGCCTTTTTTAAATGAAATTGTCTTAGAACAGGAGCCCAGAGAGTCTAGGTTGTCTTTTAAGTCAGACCGATGTATCATCTATCCTAAGCAGTGAAAATAAATCAATATTGTTATCAATTCAGCCTGGCTTTCTTCATACATTATATTCACTCTAGCTCCCTCCATTACAGCACCAAGTCAAATCCTTGCTGAAGTCTGGTTGAGTTTGCCTCTGCTCTGTCCGTTACATAATTGGAACTTCTTGGAACTTTCCTGGTGCCTACGTTAACATACCAGTTTATGAGGAAACATGACTGGAGACTAGTGGGAGATTAGGATTTATGAATGTGTGTATGTCCATGTCTGCCCCATATGGTACTGTAGCAGGCTTATAGGCTTAAATATAGACTGTGGATAAGAAGGGGACACTGCAAGAGTCACTCCAAATGACTTCAGTAGCTACAAATTTTAATACATTAGTTTTGAGTACTGTAATTACTCTTTACAGCCAACTTAATTGATGTATATGATTAACCATTGCACATTTCCAAGTAAACAGCATTCTTGTGCTCATTTTGGTTTGCAGCTTCTCTTTATGCTGCACAATATCCAAACCAACCAACTGCAGCTCTTTGGATCCAGGTTAAAATAATATCTTAAACTGTACTTGTCTACTAAATACTTTATCACCCAGGATTACGTCTGGGGACTAAGGCCAATGCCCATTAGCTTGTTATGCGTTTTAAAGATAGTGTGGAGATTTTAATCGTGTGCCAGTTCATTTTACAATAGAACAAAAAGTTGCAGTTTCTTCATAAATTCACACATTTTAATTGAGTTTACTGCAATATTGTTATTTATTTCCCCCCACAATTGGAATGTGTTTCAGCCTGTGAATCTTCGCACGCTGCCTCTACACTCTTATTAGTTACTATGCAACCATCAAGCAGGAGGAGCAGGAGTTTAGAGATAATTTGAGTACTGACAAAGACGGCAGAGATCAACCCTTGTGTATAATTTTGGTGAAACCCGGCCAGACAAAAGTGTGTGTGCGGTGACAAAAGAGACAATAGTGTCACTGTATCCTTTCCAGAAAATAAAATCAAGTTGCATTCATTATCTTCAAAGATTAATTATACCATCCATCTGTTTATTGGTATCATTAACATTACAATGAGCTGGTTAAGGTGATTGGCATTACTATTTGTTAAATGTTTAAATCTTTGCTGAGAAAAGCTATTTAAATCATACTGACCTTTTATTTTGACTGATGTCAACTGCTCATCAATTTACAGTTCTGCCCACATCAGCAATATAATATTGAAGGCTGATACATTTAAAATACATTTAGACACAACTACACATGCAGACTTAATATCATTTTAAAGCTCTCAGGTCCGGATGAGATTTTAAGCAATACCACATAAGTGCTTCCACAATCTTTCTTTCCTTTTATTATCATATGGCAAGCAATAATCTCTTGCCTTTCAGCCAACATCCATTATAATGTATCACATAATATATGGTATAGTTTTCAGTGAAATATTGATGCATTTATAGCAGACATCCCATCAGAGATATCTTCTGCTGAGAGGTGGAAATAACTGGGTACTAAAATGGGGGTTCTGAATTTCACCGTCCCTCTCCAACAATCAATAAGCTCCTCTTGACCTTTATGCGCATCAATAATGGTATTTCTGCCTTTTGGAGGAGGATAAGAACTTTAGTTCATCCTCAGACAGGAGTATTTCTTCCCCTGTGAAAACTGTTGGCTTAGGATTCAAGTGCTCAGGAGCTCAACCAAAAGTAAATATTTAGACTTAAATGGCAGTGGAGAAAGTGCACGAAAGAAATTTGAAGCAAGAAATTGCTGGGAGAAAAGAAAAAAAAAATCAACCAATGTCTACTGTACGTATTTTCTATTCTTCCTTTGACCAGTGCATGAATTAAGGCTTTCCAAGCCACTTGACTTAGGTTGAACATCTAACATGACATTGGTATTCAGTGTGTGTGTCCCTCTCTGTATGTCCACCTATGAGTCATGCAGAATGAACCCTCAGCAGCACTAGGTACATGACCTTCCCTCCAATACCAGCACCGCTTCTGGCTCTCCACATTGTAACTTGTTAATGTCAGAGCTCTCACCCCTATCTATCTCTGTCTCTCTCTCTGTCACATACAGAGAGGTGAAGAATTTGACCCCTGGGTCTTACACAATCATATACTATCCCTTTTCACCCTTGAAGGCTTGGGACTTTGGCTCCGACACCCAGGAACAAATGACCTTTCATGGGTATGTAATGAACACCAGCCACAGCCTCCTCATTTCATGTCTGGCTCCGGGCCTAAGTGGCATGTAATGTAGTTTTCTACATGGTATATGACTCAGAAAAGCCAGCTATTGGTGCACAGTTTTAACCTTAGAACATCTAAACAGTCATCAGTTGCTACCTTTTTCTAGAGGCTTGTCTTTAACTAAGAAAAGCTAGGTAAGACCCTGCAACATGCTTGAGTCCAGTTTGTGCATTTGCACATCAGAACTGCTTACGTGACAAATACTGGAGAGGACTTGATGTCCTCTGGGCCACTCATGCTTGAAGGCTTGCATACTTAGTCTGGTGACTCATCTAAAGTGAGCTAGAGGCCTGTGTTGTTTCTAAATGGGTTTCTGCTCTGTGACATTGGTAACAAAGTGTTAAAACAGATGGTTTAAGACAAACCTCTTTGCAGTTTCTTATTTTAATGGCCCCTCTGGAAAAATCAAATAAATACACTGTTATCACCCCTGCTTTTAATGTGAGGCCTTCAACAGAGAGCAGTGGTGGGTGATAGAAGAAAATATTGTTAATACACACCAAAGCACGGACGTCCCGCTCTGCCATAATGGCTAATGGGACACTGTTGGATACATCCCTCAGTGACATCTCTCCATTATCCTCAACCCTGTTCCTTATCTGTTCTCGAAAGAAAGTGCACAGGGTGGTTCTATCCCCGCACCAAATAAGTGGCAGACAGAGAGCCAGATGGGGGAGAGGAAATGGAAGAAAGGAAAGTGCTTCTACACCAGCTGCTATCCTGAAAAGTGGTTACATTTATAGGAAGGGGAGCAGATCAAAGATGCCGAAACCATTACGCACACATGTGGCCTCTTCTTTTCATGAGGTTCCAATGGGTCAGGTGGTAATGACTCCCCTCTCACATTAGAGGGTGTTTGTTGGGCCAAACCTGACAAAGGAATGGGATGATCAAAGAAGCTGTGCAGCATTGGCTTTGTGTGTTTGGATGGAGAGTGGGATTTTCTTTGTTTGGCCATGTGTGTGGGTGTGTATGACGTACTTGTGGGCAGGAGTAATGAAGCTGGGATATACTCTATCTCTAACTCTATCTACTCTATACTTTTTTTTCCTGAAAGCTGTGACCCTGGGGCCGTAATAGCACAACAAACTTTGGAGTGTAGGCTCAGTTGTAGGACACGTACTACTGTATATCATATACTTGCAACACCAGGGCTAAAAATCTTTTCTCAATCTCTTTTGGATTCTCTGCTCCATGCTATCTAAAAGTACCAAACCCCCAAACATGTATTCATTTCCTGGCCCAATTGTGTGATAATTTACCATAAAAAAAATCACTATCTTCCTGAAATAGCTCTTATGCATGAGGTGATTAGGATGTAGCTACAAATAACATCTTACATAATACCTTAGTATTTGATTCCAGGAAATACATCCCATGTCCACACAATGTACATACTGTACTTGCAGGCACACGTACTCTTTCACACACACACACACACACAAACACAATGTAAGGCAGCTTTCAAGCTCTTGCATCGGTTACACAGGGAAAATATGTATTTAATTGAGAATTCAAGGCCACTGTGGAGGGCTCTGTAGATCTGCATTGTGTATGTGTGTGCTTGTGTCTGTGCATGTATGTGCCTATGGTTGTGCCGGTGTTTTGTGTAAATACATGCAAATAGACATGGCATCATACAGGAGCACAAAGATAACAACATGAGGAACAGCCTTTGGGTGCTGCTGCCAAAAATATTCCAGTGCATAATCATTCCCTGACATCACAACATGACTCACATCACAGCTTGTAACACCAATATATCTGCAACAGCAGCACACGTCTGTACAAAGAGTAAATAAGTTGCAAATGAAAACCTCCAACAGCAGAGGTCAACCACACAAAGAGACAATGTTACAAAAGAAAAAACAGATCACAATGGACCTATCAAAATCTCATGCATATTACCATAAATAGCAATTTTTGCTCACCTTGTCTGTATCATAAGTGTCACGAGTGACCTTCCATGATAATAAAATGCAGCCTTGAGTTTCTCTGTAAACTGAGGTGCAGTTCTAACATCTCATCACTAGGAGGTGCACTTGTATGAAGCAAAACTTAATCTCCACTTCTCATACCCACAGCTCTCAAGTTCTTCCACTGTCATTATTTCTAGTAAATCACTTATGAACCGGCTATAACAGACAATCTAGAACATTTCTCATCAAGCAACATATATGTCAGTGTGAAATATTGCCAGGGTTGAGACTTGGGCTAATAATAAACCCTTCCCTATAACGAATGAAAGAGGTGATTGAACTATTATTTCACCAAATAGTTGATTTTGTGAAGTTAGTGATGCTTGGCTGTGTATCTACGTGTCATCAACCCCAAACAAAACGACCATTGCCTTTGAGCTCGCAAACCCACAAGTCGATACGAGTGATGGGGGGGGGAAGACACATTTACACAGACCTGCATTAAGAGGGGTTTCCCCGGTGGTTTGGGAGGGTATTTCCCCTGGTAGGTTTATGCAAAGCAGGGATCATTAGTCCACAATGGTCACCCATTGTCAAAGGAGAGGTGAAACTGGCCTACTTACCATATTGACTTCTGATACCATGTCTATGCTGGCTATGTCTATATTCATTCCCACTCCAACCGGAGGACCTGGGACAGATCAAAACAACGGTAAGCAACAGACATACTGTACATTATGTGCAGCCTGTGTGATTCATTGGCATATTGTACGAAGAACGGTTAATAATGTGTGCGTGATGGGAACACAGATTAACACTCGCGAATTTAGCTGTTGTCAGCCGGATAATAGTTTACAGTGTTCATTTCGGGTGGGATTAGATGCGCTGAGCTGCAGTGAAAATGCTGGTAATTCCCCTAAAAGTTGCTGACATTAAATCATCTAGCCCTAAACGTATTCCCGTCGCATTGGACACCTGAACTGGAATATGAATATAAACAAGAATGGGCTCCTATTTGTCTCCAATTCCAACAGACGTGCACTGGGAGTTGATTACTGTAGTGATGTTTCATTCAAATAAATGAGCTGAGTGTATTTTATCCTCCACATTAACCCTTCAGCCACATCACTCATGTGTTCTCACATTATGTCGGGACTCTGGGTTGTTTTGACACATTTTGCCTCGACTGTATCATATAAAATGTCATAGACTGTGGCACCTGCAGAAGCCCTTAAGAAACGTCTTTTACTTTCCGAAATTGCAAACCTAATCGGTCATTATAGTAGTCATTTAAACACTGTATTATTATACAGGCTGACAAGGCGCAAACTCGAACAGAGTTAGTGATAATACGAGTTCATTTACCTCCGAAATCTGGCCTCAATCGTATATCATAACCTTTCAACAGTCTATCCACCGTTTCTTTTACCAAAGACATATTGCTAGGGTCACTGGCACCGGCACTATGGAAGAAGAAAAGAGAGAAAGGGTGCACAGCGGATTTAAATACGAGACATTCTTGAACCATAAAGTGTCCAAGTATTTTCCATGCCGTCTGTAACACAGCCACACTTAGTAAAAATGAGTGGAGCATCCTCCGACTCTTTCACTTACCTTTGGGCGCACGCCACGGCCACTACGAGAGGGAACAACCAGACGCAAAAACACCTCATTCTTCTTATTCTGAACACTACCATACTTATGTTATGTCTTTTTTTCTTTTTGTCAAGACAGACGAGGTCCAACTTATTCTTGCCAGTGCAGTAATTCCAATGCCGGGCGCATGCGTATTCCCGACCACAACATCAAGAAGCAGCGCTGCTGCTGATGATGATGGTAGTGGCAGATGTAGTACCCAGCCACGGAGGAAATTTAAAGGAGAACCAAGACTACAACTTACTCAGGGGCACACTGGGGTCTCCCTGGTTTCTTTACACCTGTGTGACTGTTTTAGAAGCTGTAACTCTGATGGGAAAGTTCGTGGTTCGAATCCACGAGGGCGAGGTGGAAAATGTGGGTGGGGTTGTCTCTCTCTGTTCGCTCTTTAGACACCCGTCAGCCGACTCATAGCCTGAGCAAGGCACTTAACCCCGCTGCTCGGGGGCTCCCAGCTGAAGTCTGGACTGGACAGCTCCCAGTGTAAATGTATGTAACGTCTTGAGCGTGAAGCCAACCAGTAGAGCGAGCGTTCAACTTCACTTTAGTTTCATGTATCAATAGGTTTTCAAGTTGACCACCAACCCAAACTTCCACTTCATAAAGTGGAATGCAACTGTGAGCCAATAATGAGACCAATAAAGATCGTATTGTCTATTATTAGGCTATGCGTCTTATTATATCTGCATTTATTTTGCGTTTATTGCAAATTACTGATACTGATCAGTGTAATCAGTCGCTTCGTGAATGTGTGTGAACTTGACGTGAGGCAGATACCGAACAAGGGAGAAACAACTGTTCTTGTAGCTTGAAGTTTTGGTGAGTACTGTCAGGTGGATCCCATGGGACAGATGATGGAACAGAACAGATTCACCGTTTGCTCACTCCTTCAATAAATAAAGAAAAAGAAGAAAAAAAAAAGAAACAAAAACACCCTCACGATCAGTTGGTGACTCTGTCCATTGTGCTGAATGTGCTCCCCTCTCTCATAATCACTTTCTCTCCACACAGAAGGGGGGTTCCGTGCTATAAATGCATCTCTGCACCAACAGTTGCTCACGCATCGATCTCCACGCATTCGGGCCTCTGACGAAAACGAGAAGCGTGGCTTAATACTCTGAAAGGCGCGGTGCCAATGCAGTGCCTCAGGTTGGAAGCGGGATGCAGTATTCACTGAAGCCTACACTCAGCACATCTCTCACAGCCATGCACGCTTGTGGCTCCACGCACTGGTAAGCAGGATGTGCGCCACTGTGTAAACTCGGACACGAATCCTCATTGATATGGTGGGATCAGAGGCGGATGCTAGAGCAGTGAGCCCTGTGTGGGAGTCATACAGCGGCTCTACTGCCTGAGAGAGGAGGGGAACAGAAGTTATCTTACCAGGAAGATGCTAAATGTACTGTACTGTAAAAGCACAAGTAAAAATGATGACTGTCCATAACATGATTCTACTCATGTTGAGATTGTATTCATTTGTTCACATAAAAAAATGGAATCCATTTTATTATTGAAAAATAATATAAAATTCTGCACCCTGTTTGACCTGATGGGGGTGCTGTAAAATGTGAAGGATTTAAAAGTCAAATTAAATGCAATTTCAATTGGGTAATAATTAATGTTTTATTTCCAACCCCATTGCACACATTGGTAAAATACCTGCAGGGGGTTGATATGAAAATGTTGAGAGACAAAGATTAGTTTGGCAGCTGCATTTTTGGCTTTTGATTCACTTTTTAAGCCCCCATACGTCAAAAATCCAATTAAATTGTATGTAAAATATATTTACAGTATCTTGCATAGAATTTTTGTTGCACTGTCAGAGAGGTAACAACAAAAACTGGGCAGTGCGTTGTTTAGGGATTAAAATTTATTAAGTTTCTTCAAGCAAGCAAATAGGTGAAATGAACTTGCACAAACAAGTTTGTGCTCTTTGGAGTATTTTGTCAAGGTTAGTCTGCAAGTGATTTTACAGTTTTGAATGGAAGCACCTGCACAGATGATTTGGCCCCTGCAAAGCTTTGAACACTCACATATAAAATCACTTTATCAGACATCTTTTGTAGCTAGTAATTGGCATTAAACCTAAAATGCCTCTGTGGCAGTGTTTGTCATTGTGATTGTTATGTAATTACTTGAGAGCGCAAGGACTTTCTTGATAGTGTTTACATTACTTTGACTCCTACATGTAAATAAGATTTATTTAATTACAAACCACTGTAGAAAAGTTCATTGTGTTGCTGTTCCACCTGTTAACTAGTAGAGATTGATAAACTTGATTTATTTATTTGGCATTTGTTAAAATTTGTAAATCAATTTGACACACATGGATTTGAAGGTTTGTCATCCCCTTAAACTCAACAATAAGCTATCTCTTCAATACACTGCCATGGTTTTGGAAGCAGGGGTTTTCAAGACTAAGTGGTTAGTAGAGACAGCACAGATTTAATATAGTGTGCATGTACAGAAAGATGATGCTGTCTGGTTGTGGTGCTACCGGCCTGTTACCCGTTGGCAGGAACTGCAAGAACTCTGATGTGTTCCTGAGGAAGTGCCTGCGTCTGCTCTGGGGCATGCAGTAGGATCAGCACCACGGATTGCACTCATGACATTTGGTACATCTTTTCCTAATGGGCCTGCCACCATGTTTCATATCAATTATGTAATCAACCAAAAAAGGGCTGCCATCAGAATCAACCGCAAAGTTGTTGTTTTTCCTGCACGCACAGATTTTAGTGACTGTCATGAAAAGCAAGTCAATCTATCTAAGTAATGTACAAGTTTGGTTGGGTGGCACACTATCAATCAAGGGTTTACATATTGTGACCTCTTTTAGCATGCATTTCATATCTCACAAATTTTCATTAGAGGGTGAACAGATGGTGGAACCATAGAGCGCTTCACCATTGTGAGTATAAAAAAAAAGGCTAAGTTGTATTTTAACCCTTCAATGTCAGTGGATGGATGTTTACATCCTTTTGAAACTGGCACTGAGGCAAGCAAATATTTTGACCTGCTATGCTGCTGTTAATGTCTGATTTACTGAATTGTTTGACATTCCCAAAAGGGTTCTAGCTCTCCTCTTTTTTCTTTCTATCTATGTCTTTCTGCATCTTTGCACTGAGAGGAATATAATGACTGCTTTTCTGAGCTCCTCACTGGAACACCATGCATTTCTGCCAGTGCAATATTCAGGTTGTCCTGTGCTGGTGAATAAAAAAGGATGTCCTCAATGTTTGAAAAAAGGCATTTGTGTTGTTTCATGTCAGTAAACAGGAGTTTGTTTGCTGGCATCTTGGCAAGATGATGGAAAATGTGCATGTGTAGGGAAGAGGCTTGTGATTTCTCTCTCGCTCTATGTGTGTGTGTGTGTGTGTGTGTGTGTGTGTGTGAGAGAGAGAGAGTGAGGACTCTGTGCCTGAGTACACAGATAACACATCTCAGTCCATCGTCTGCCATGACATTGACTTTTGTTTCTGCAATAAATAAGCAACATAATGAAAAAACTCAAATATTTGTCACAAATAAGTGTCACACAGTGAGTGTTTCGTTGGGCATAACATTTGATGCCAAAAGCTTTAGTTCTTCACACATGTATACACATATAGTACACACATGCACACACTTTGTCATGGTTTACCTTTGGCGGACCAGCTTTTTGCCCCCAAATGGGAAGTGAGTGCCCGCATTATGACTCCAGAAAGACTTTTTTTGTCCCCACCTTGTGAGTAATAGAAGTAAACACACACACACATATTATACAATTCTAAAAGGATCCGTATGAAGCATAGAGATGCTTTTTATTCTTTGGGCGCTCAAAGATTTGGGGTTTTTTAGATATTGTGGGGAGGTTTTAATAAAAAAAGCAATTTCATTACAAGAACAGGTGCATATTTATTATGATGTGGAGATGATCCATTAAGTGGTGTGCCTATATTCTATCTCTACCCACCACGTCCCATTTATGAATGTTTCCTCAATTAAATTGTGTTAAAGCTATTGTTAAACCTCACCAAATATTGGCAAACTAATACAGCCAGTGCAATCAGCTTTTATTTATTCATGCATTTCAGGCATGTCCAGAGGGAAGGTGGTAAGAGAAGAGGGTGGATTACTATGCAGTGCTTAATAAACCTCCACAGCTTGTGGTCTTACTGTGGAGTTTGCACCTGGTTTGTTCTCAGCAGGTAACACCTCCCATGAATCGACTGTCTGATATCCATCCAGCCCCACAGAGATGGAGCGGCAATATGCCAAAGCACATGGCCAAAATACAGTGGCATCATTTCACCTACTTACTGTCATGACTGTGTCTTTGAAATTGCCATCAGCACTGTGGAGAAACAATAAATATATAAATAAATGTTGGTTGTGTATTTATGTTTTATATATCCATACAGTATGTGTATGTATGTATGCATTGTGCTTTAAAAGAACTCATAAATGTGCATTAAAGCTTGGTTGTCAGATCAAAAATGACCAAACAAAACACTTTCAACAGTTAACATACATATCATTTATAATATAATCAAACACAATTTGTCAGCCAGAGATCAAAATTGCACTCTGCCTTTCTCTGTAATTAAAACACCTCTCTGTATTTCTCTTTTATGTGTACTGCAATTACAGCATTGACATTGCTGATTAGAGCTCCTTAACTCAACAGGGGAGCTCTTTTAGAGGCCTGCGGAAGGCACATTTAAATGATGGCCTTCTAATTATTGACAAGGTGAGCATTTAGGTCAATGAGACGCAAAAAGAATTCAGAAACCAAAAAAAAAACAAAAAACTGACGACCAGCAAGGTGTAGTGTAATTATAGCTGTCTAGAAAATAATTGATTTTATATATTAATTTACCTTTTGCTCAGTGCACTTTTTTTTGGACAGAAAATACACCTAACCACATATTTACAGTCGTGCAGGGGTGGAGGAAATATTAATATCCTTTGTCCCTCAGTTATAGTTGCAATACTACAATGTAAAAATACTCCATTACAAGTGAAAGTCTTGCATTCAAAATCTAACTCAACTAAAAGTATTACCAGCATGTATTTAAAGCATCAAAAGTAAAAGTACTCATTATGCAGAGTGTCCTCTGTCAGTGTTAGATTATTAAATCTAACAATATTAGATCATTGATGCATTACTGTGTAAGCAGCAATCTTAACTTGTGTTGGGTAGTATGATCTACCGAATACCAATGCATCGTTTTTATAAACTCAGATGTTTTATATGTGTGATTTGCAAATTAACTAGTGACTATAGTTTTCAAATAAATGTAGTGGACTACAAAGTAATATATATATATATATCTTTGCCTGTGAAATGAAATTGAAGTATAACGGAGGATAAAATACAAGTACAGTACTCAACTACAGTGCAAGTATCTCAAAATTGTACTTAAAGGACATCAACACTTTAATACAACTTGGGGTTTATTTTCATAGCTTTGGTAATTCTAATAGGTTCTATGGTTATTATAACATTGTACTCACTAAAGTAATTACTGGGATCTCAGAAAGCGGTGACAATGCTAAAAATGGGGTGGTCAAGTAAGGATGGACAATCAGAAAGGATGTAAACAAGCTGGCAGTTTAGCCAGATTATCTAAACCACTTTATTTGGAAGTAAGACAAATAGTGATGTCCCTAATAATCCCTCATTGCACAGGAAAACAGTGAGTGTGCACAACTATGGCAAGTACGAACAGTCTGGGTTGTTAATCCACTGTTTGTCTTTGTTTTCTCTTTGAAGTTTGACTAACCTGTCTCTGAGCAATTACTTTGGAACGTGATAATAACCTTAAGAACCGATGGGTGAAGCACGGAAAATAAAACCCAACTCAAGTAAACCACCTGTAAACATTTCTGTATAACATTAAATGTTCAAATGAGTAACATTAAAAGTTAACATCATTAGGTTTTTTTGTTTGTTTGTTTGTTTTTTCACAAATTGAACAGTCAGAAACTCAACTAATCTGCCTCATCAGGACTGTGTGGGTGTGGTTTGATCAGATTTTAATGACTCCTATCTCCAAAACATCATTGACACCATGTCATTAGATTTTGATTCAAGTGTTGCTAAACTCTGACTGGTTCATAGACGTATGTTACATTACCATGTGAAAAGATCAAAACTCTTTTGACTTTTCCATAATTTCTGGTGTTCATGTATGATCACACAGCTCAACATGAAAAGCTGATTGAGAAAATCTGTTTTAAGGGTCTTTAAGTACAATACATATTGGCATATGGTTGCAATGTAACCCCTAATGTAGTCTTATATCTGATGTAGAATAATAATACATTTCCATGTGAAACTGAGTATTTTAAGTTTTTATATATCTGATAAATCAGAAACACACTCATCAGTCTTCCACTGAAAAAACAGGATACCAAAATAAGGCATATTTTCCTACATCAATGCTGTGATAATCTGACACTTTCACCAGAAATTATGTTCACGAATGTGTCACCATACCCCATAGACCCATAGTCCACCATGCTACCTACAGTGGTTGCACTCCATACATCACCTTTACAGGAGGCAAAATAGCCCATCAGCATTGCCTCAAAATGCCCCTGGATGTGTTCTGGACTGCAGGGTTTCCTTGCAGACCCTGGCACCAACAGAGGACTGCTGTTGGCCAGGATCTCCACCTGTCCCAGGCAAAATGTCACGGTGGTGGTTTCGACCTCTGAAGTGTAGATAAGCAGGACAAACGAAGTCCATCAGCCAACCTTTATGCCTCATTACCCTCCCTCTACCAAAGGAGGCGCCACCTGCTACCTCTTCAAGGTTGCGGTGTCCTTCCCTGCCTAGCCACCACCAAAACAGCAGATAGTTGGCCAATTCCTTGCCTACCTTCACACTCTCTCTCTCTCTCTCTCTTCATCTCTGTCTCACTCTGCCCCTGACAGACGTTGGTCATCACTGCCAGAACTGCTGACAGGAGTCCAGGGTGAGTGTCAGCTTTAGCCACAGTTGGAACCGGTGGAAAGAGGGAGGGAGTGATGGAAGGAGGGTAGGATAGGAGGATTATTGGAGGGCCTCTGCCAAAAGCCCCTCTTTTGGTGTCTTGGCAGCAGAAGTGATGATTTAGACGATGACACAGGATGATAACACAGAAATTGGCCTCTAGTGTCGCTGTTTCACCATGCCACCTGCAGATTACAAAGATCTACTGTAACACATTGAGGCCTTTACTTGATGCCATTCAAAGTGGCACTTTAGTTTCAACATAGGACATCAGCTAGTTAAATAAGGGAGACCTTCTCTTATAGTATATACAGTATACTATGTAGATGCAGACCTTTTCTCAAATGTTTTACTGGACATTTAGTTTCTCTTCAATTATAAACCCAACAAGCAGTCCAATGGTGCATTATTAAGTGATTATAATTTTATATATTTTATTGGGTTTTTCTTTTCTACAAGTTAACCAACCCTTGTATGTATTCAGGTGAATAAATTACAACCTTGACAGACAACCAGCTGCTTTGACCAGGTCAAGCTTAATCGGATCAACTCAGTTTGAAGACACAGCTCAGCAGAGTTGGCCAAGTACCACCTCTGCAGGCTCACTGACTTTAACTTGACATTGATTCTTTTTCCATAACTTCATGTGGTAACCATAGAGACTGAATACTAACTCTCTATTCTTACATCTGCTGAAGGAGGAATATCATTTGCACGGCAATGTTTCAGAATAGATTTAGCATCAGTTAAATGATTTGTAAGTTTTTCATGATAGAACAAATGCTGACAGAACAAAACATTTAACTCAAAGGATGTATGGCTTATCGCCTGCACATCATGGTAGTTTATTGTTTGGTATGTAGTGTGTGTGTGTATGTGTGTGTGTCTGAGTGTACATTTTGTTATTCTCATTAGCTTTGAGGTTGCGTTTCAGACTTCAGACTCAGGATGTTTTTGTGAAGTGGCCATTCGAGGGAGCTTTGTTTAGTAGATGTCATTAACTATAATGAGAAATAAAATACGGCTTCAGAGTTTTTCACATTGACACAATTTCCTAGAAATTTGACTGTCTTCACTTTAGCAATGATAAAGGGAAGTGTCATTTTGGTGGCAGTGATGCAGTCATTAATGAACTTCGTTATTTTGACACAAGAGTTAAATGCTTCTTTTTCTTTGAGTCATGGCCTTTTTCAGAATAAATCGAGTTTTGTATTACACAGTATGAATTGATGTGGTGATTGCACTTAAGGTTTTGTTTGTTTCAGAAAATGAGAAAAAGTGTAAATAAGCATTTCATTCCCAAATTAAATAGAAATATGTTTCTAAAGTGATACATACACACATTTTTGCACATACACACCAATGCTTTGACTCTGATTATATTAAAACTATGAGCTGTTAAAATTAATGTCCTAATCCATTAAATCTAATAAAGTACATTGTCAGTGTTCACTTGTGTTTTGCCTTCTCTGTACTTCTTTGTATTTTTACTGGGGGCTGCTGGCAGATTTTATGCTGCTGAAGTTTTCTTGCCTTTTTTTCACTTTTTGTCTGTAGTTTACTGGTCAACTGAGGCAGTAAGAAGATAAAGTTTTCTTAATATTGTCTTGCAGTGAAAATGGATCGGTTACCATAGAAATGGTAACATATTTGTTTTTTCATCTGCCCATGTTATGTGTATAAAATGCTAGTGTAATGTATCATGTGTTCATATGTACTGCACATGTGCAAGCTCATAATAATATATATGTACTTTGTGTGTCTGTGTTAGTGCGTTGCGATGGGTGCATTTACAGAAAGATGTGCCCCAAGTGTTGTGACGACAGTTCTGTGTCATTTAGAGAAAAGATCAATTATTATATGCATAACATTTACATTTCAATAACAAATATAAACCTTGAGGCAATAAAGTTTCTTGAATTGACTTCTGTGTTTTTTTACTGCCTTTATTCTCTCTCTCTGTACTGCTGGATGTTGGCAGCTGTCCAGCACAGTCCATTGTGAAGCTTTTGGCTGCAGTCCGGCAAAAGGTCAGCTGAGGCAGTGAGGACAACTGTTTTCTCAAAATCAACATTTATTTTATCTTACTTTTATATGGTTTGGTCTCCATGGAAACTGCAGTGGAATTTTTTTCCCGACGTCGAATCCACTGGAGGTGGTGCAGCACATCATGTCTAAGGAGTAGAGATTTTAAAGAACTACTGTTTGTGTACGTGGATGTTGTGGATGTGTGGCTATGAGGGTTGAGAGAGAGAAAAAGGCTATACCCACGCCCAATGTTTTCAAACCACTAAATTTAATGTAGGTCTTAAGCAATGAGGCTACTGATGTAGAAGCCCTTACAAACACATACTGTATGTTCATCCAACCACTACCCCATGCACATAATACCATGCACAATACATAACCTCTAACCTATACATTTAAGTTACGTGGGAAGTTATGGATTTCCTAACCCCTAACTCTGGACCTTCTACCACTGCCTAACCCTAACCCCTAACAACATCCCTAAATTCAACTCCACTACATACTGACTGAACCATAACTCATCCACTAGCCTTAATTACTTCTAATTGTACCCTAACCCTACACCATGACCTCATTCAAGTCACTTTAAGAAGCAATGACCAGAAATTCCTCACCTTTCTATTCTTGTGAACACATTTAGCTCTTAATAGTCTAGAAATACACACACATTCCACCACACATGCTGAGTTTCTCCTACTGTAAGTGGTTACCATAGATACCACATGGTGAGGCTTATGAAGTACAGTGGGTCCATCTCACGTGGGAGATATCATGTATTTATAGAAGCACTGTGGTGTGGCCAGAAATGAGTTTAGACAATGCAATTTTTTTGGGGTAATAACAAGCAATGAAGTGCCGCAGAGTGTAAGAGGTACCGTTAGCTATGATGTACTAGTACGTTAGCAGTGACTTTGAATTGTCATTGTGTATAGTACTTCAGTGTAATAAGAATAAGTTGGATGTTGGAAATATCTCAACATAAGATGTACTGTAAGGCATTCAGGATTTTCAGATCCTGAGCCAGAGAGGTTGTGGTTTCTTCTGCTTATTTCGTTCTTTGTCATATGTTTCTGCAGCTTTTTTTCTCTTCCTGACAGCAAGCCTTTTTGTATGTCAGTGTCAGTCTGTTAGCCACAGAAAAAAACAAAAAAAAGAATGACCAGCACTGTGCGAACAGCTTAACAATACCCCCCTCTCTGGTTCTGCCATCTGAAAGCTTCTCTTCCTTCAAAAGGTCAGCGAGTTTTGGAGAATTTCTTGCAATAATTTGCTAGCTCGGCACACAGCTGCATGTTATGGGGATTCAAATACCGAGTACATATCATGACATGTTTAATTAAATCCTATTTTGTTGAATAATGAACTAATTAACAAACTCCTACTGAAGGCTTTTTTTTCCTTCATCAAAACACTTTGGATTTGGAAGTATGTCCCCTTATCTTCCCCAAAGTAATTGTTCTTCTGGAATTGACATAATTGAATTGCTACCCACCCTGGCATATGAGGTGTATTGTTCTCAAGGAATGAAGCATACCTAATTGCAATCCATCATAATCACTGCGCTTTTTTCATCTCAATTCAGACCTTAAGTCTAATGAATGGTTCGGTGATTATATTTTGTGGAAATATTGTCTATTAGATATAATGGCCTCCCATTATTTAACATTGTTTACTTGACATGTGCTTTAAAAACTAATGACCAATTACAGAGAAGGTAGGAATTGGGACAGATGGAATAGAGAATGAGACGTCAGAACATATTGGCTATGGCAGGATAATCAATAAGACTGGTAAAATTATTCACCTAACTGACTATTATCTCTATTGGAAGATTAATATATTTTTTTTATAATGATCTTCATTTACATAGCTCCTAATTTAGCCAGTCTAACCATCTACTTATCTACTCTCTGCAGCACTTATTGTGGATGTTTGGCTGGGTGACTGTCAGAGCACACTTGCTTCAAGACTTGGAATCCAGGAAGACGGTGATACAGTCAGGAAGACAGGCATTACATTTTGATAGTTGTCCATAAGTCTGTCAGTCAGTCATCCAGCCATTTAGGAGATGCATTTAGTGACTCAGCATGCCATTCTATCAATCGGCCATTTAGCCAGACAGTCAGACAATTAACCAGCCAGCAACCCTGCATATCTTGGAAAAAAATCACTATACTGACAGGAAATCAGGTGGGCAAACAAGGCAGACAAATAACTGTGTATGCAAAAACACACATATAGAACCCTGATTTAGGCCATGGCAATCATCTCTAATCTAAACACTCTAATCTATTTTGTAGCTGCAGATTTCTCGCAGTATGAAGTGCGTATTCAGTATTGTACTGTGCAAATTTTTGTGTGAATACTGAATAGACTCTTGTAATAGGTGACATGCCTAAAAAGCAGAGATTAATGACTGCGTGGGTGTGTCTGGTGCATGATACTTAAAGCTACCACCTATAGAGATGGATTAAAGAGTAATTGCTCTTGTCTGTGTCATGTGAGTGCGTGTGTACGCTATACTCATGGGCCTCTGCTTGCTTGTGATGTTAGAAGCCACTGCATAGCATGCTAAGCACATTCCCCACCAATGAGGAACAGAATTCACTCTTGTCCTGACTCATCCATAACCTCATCTAGTGCCAACAAAGTGAATCAGGTCAGGAGCCTTTCATGATCTGTGCTCTGTGGTTGGTCAGATGGGCTGACCTCACTGTTGATAAGATCATGTTGATCACAGCATTAGGGTCAGATTACTTTGTCTACCAGCAAGCCAAAAGAAAAATTGAAACAGAAACTTGTTCACAAATTATATAAGATGTATTCTACAGTACTACTGTAATGTGTATATGACTACTGTAATGTGTATATGACTACTGCTGCTTCTCCCACTTGCTTGCTACTTCTATTAGTGTCTATCACTCCTACTATTCCTACTGCTATTCCCCCTATGCTGCTATTACATAAATTAATGTTACAACTGCCACTTCTACTCCTACTATTGCCACAACTTGTTTTTCTCCTATTGCTGCAACTACTGGTGAGTTGAAGTGAATACTGAGAATAAATATAAAATAAATAACTATAGTGTTGAACCACAAGAGGCTGTTTAACTGTGACTTTTCTGAAGAAATGCATACACTGTGTAGAACATGTGGAAATACAAATTCCAGCTCCCTTATGTACAGTTAAAATCCTACTGAACCTTGTACTTGTACTATGACTGTAGAGCCAAAATCTCCCAGTACTAACCAGAGGTTGTCTGTGAAAAACAAGAGGAATCTTTCCATTCATTGGATGCTTTACATTAATGTCTAATCTTCTTTGAAATGAATAAGTCTGGATGCACATGTTTGCATATGATTTAAATCGTATTTTGATATCATTATATAACTTGTGTTTTGAGTACAAAGAGACCAGAGTTGAAGGATTATGTTGCATAATCAGTCTCCACATTTTAATGCTGTCAGAAGAATATCCTATATTTTTCTTCCTCACATGAATTATTGATAACATGACTATGATACCACTTATAATGAAAAAGTAATGTTGTGCTGAAATAATGTATTCTAGTTCATTGATCAATGGAGACATGCAGTACTGTAGTGAAGACACTTGCTGAAGTTAAAACATTGGATCTTTTTTTCCTATTGCAGGAAGTGTTTTTTCTTTCAGTTTAAGGGTCAAGTTAGGTTTAGGTAAGTCTAGGTAAAGTTTAGGTAAGTCAAAAGATCCCTCCCACATAGTGCTTGCTTTAATGCTTTCTTGTTCACCATTAAACTACCATAACTAAAAATGTGGCAAATCCCACTTTTGTATTTGGCCAGCAAGGTTTAACATTTTCTTCTTTATTTTTCCTCTGTACCATAACTCATCAGCTGATGGTTGTGCATACTTGCAGATGTGCCACTGAATGCACACCTTTACTGTGCACCAGTGAAAATTATGCAATTTCTTGAATTGTGTTTTGCAACAGAAATAAAATCATGCCAGTCCGGTAGGAATAGCTGACTTTGACAGTGTGGTGTTTTCCCACTGCTCCTGGTCTATGAATATTGTGAGTTTGAAGATGCACTAAATGTATCTACCACCTACTCCACTCAACCAACCAACCACTATATGAATCACAGTTCATCATGCTTTATCTCTAGTAGCAATTTTCTGTCTTTGCATGGCCATGTCTTTACACACACACACACACACACAGAGGTAACAAAAGCTGAGAAGGCAGTTGCAAAATGATATCATTTAATTTTACTGCAATCAAAAGGTCACTGGGTATGCTGTCCATTGATATGATAGTACTGGATTTGTGCAAGCTCTCTTCCTCTCCTCCTCCCTCCCCTCTCTCTCACTCTGTTTCTATTCCTCTCCATCGCTCTTTTCTCTTCAACCCCCTTAATCAAACAGGCTTAGTAACCGTTATTTCTATCAAACAGAAATATTTTCTAAATATCCAAGTTGCACTTGAGAAAAGTGTAATTCTTGTAAAATGACTTGTTCGGTTAATGTTAATGTCCCCCTCGTCCCTCCTCTTCACTCTCTTAAAAACTCTTCAGGTTTTTCCAACTGAGCGATTCAGGCTGAGGCGGGCGCAACCGCATAGAGGGGAAGTCAAGTCGTGCTGGACTGGCGCGATATCCTCGCACGGTTCACAACTAAAAGAAGACCTGACCCGCGTTTAATCATGCTTTTAAATGATGGAATATGCTGATTTTAAAAGTTGACCAGGGATTTCTAGTTGTGGGGTGTTTGCGAGGGATGGCTTTCCTTTTAACTTGCTTATTTCTGTCTTGGTGAGTATGGCAACTCTTTTCCCTACATGTTGTCGGACTTTTACGCACAGCAACCAAAGACTGTGGATGGATGACCATTTGAGGAACTCTGTATTTTCAACTGTTTTATTATCTGTTAAAATAAGCTTTGATTATTGCATATGTACTTTAGTTACAGTGCGAGCAGTGTTTGGGGAAATCAGCACAGTGAGACCAGTATCTACTTGGATAACATCACGCGTATATTGGATAGATTACTGGATGGCTATGACAACAGGCTGCGACCTGGATTTGGAGGTATGCTAATGACCGTGGCGTATTGTATTTTGTACGATATTGCTTCATAAATTATTGGATCGATGTTCATTCTCTCAGATGACAAAGTTTCACTCCTGTTGTATGTGCCTAATTTTCATTCAGATTTTGTGCTGTAACGATGAGATATTACAGTTTCTTTTCTTTTATGCAGTTATGACAAATTTACCAACTAACAGAGTTTGAGAATCAATCTCATGTTATTTTTTGTTGTTCAAACAAATTTGATTTCCAGTTGCCATTTTGCTCTGGCTACACATTAGACATAGCTTCATATTTCACTGCTTTATATTTTGAAAAACATTAAAATGTCTGATCCAAAGTTGCTGTTTTTATCTGTATCAAAGCAACTACTTGTCCTTCTGCTGTAGGTCCAGTTACAGAGGTCAAAACTGACATCTTTGTCACCAGCTTTGGACCTGTTTCAGATGTCGAGATGGTATGTAAACCATTCTGACGGCTGTTGAAACACTGATACAGGATACACAGGCTAATTCACTGGTTGTCATACACTTGCATGTAATCCATCACTTGTTAACAAAGTCAATGCCAATGTATGAACACATAGCATAATATGTACAGCTTTCCCAGTAACTCTGTACATATAGCCTCAAGTCATGGTTCTCCCAACATTCATTATTACAGCATTTGGGCAGCATGTCATTAGTGCAGCTTAGGATTTTAATCTAGTTGACAATCCCCCTGCCAGAGAGGGAGAGAGAGAGATGTGGCTGATGTTGGGACGGGATAGGTTTGCTACTCCTGTCATGGGATAGCCTGAGTGCTGCATGTCTGCTGTACTCTATACTGTTCAGGCTTTAGGCTTTAGATACTGTTTCTGCATCTAAGCCTACTTGAACTGCCATGTGATACGTGGTGGCAGTTCTATAGAGAGGCATGTAAAAGGCTCTTCGGGGCAGCAAGGCCATCCATTTGATCTAAAAGCATTCATGATGGACTTGTATTGTAGACTTTATGCTGACTCTGTAGATCAAATAAACTATATTCATGTTTAATGAGTTCATCATCAATCAATCAATGTATTCACTTACATAACATTGAAGAAAAAAAATATGTTTTATGTCCTGTTTGAGTTGCATTGTCTTTTTAATTTAATATACATGATAAAGAATTATCTTGGGGCTATTACAGTAAATTACATACTGAGGAAATTACAGTATGTCTGTGTCCCACATGGACTATCTAAAAATCAGCTCCCTTAAAACAAACAACATATTTCTTCATTGTAAAATTCTATAAATAAGCACAACCCAAGTTTTTAATTTTGTTAGTACTGGCAGCAATAGTAGAATGGTCCAGAAATAAAAAAAATCACATTGCCAGTACTCTATCCAGCAGGTCCAATGAAACATGGCTCACAAACCCATCTGCCATTCTCTCCGGGGGTAGAGGAGATAGTGGCAGGAGCAGAAGCAGCACCAGCAGTAGGAGTGGTAGTAGTAGTAGTAGTAGTAAATAAATCCTTAACCCACACTCTAACCCCCATCCAGGAATACACCATGGACGTGTTCTTCCGTCAGACATGGATTGACGAACGGCTGAAATTTGAGGGCCCCATCGAGATCCTGCGTCTCAACAACCTGATGGTCAGCAAGATCTGGACGCCCGACACCTTTTTCCGGAATGGCAAGAGGTCGATCTCTCACAACATGACCACCCCCAACAAGCTGTTCCGCATCATGCAGAACGGAACTATCCTCTACACCATGAGGTAAACAGTGCTGGACAGTGAGCTCCAAACCCAGCCAAGACCGGAATAGAGCACAGACCTGGAAAGCAAATCAAACAAACAGGCATCCAAGAATATGCACAGACATGAAAAGAAATGAAGAGTGCCATTCCAAAAACAAGATATGTGCCATCTGATACTGAAAACAGGCCTGGAAAGCAATTCAAAGAAACATGACTTCAGCTTTGTTCCAAAAGAACATACAGTATATTGCATGTAGAAAAATTCCTCTTGAGTTACTGATGGCACAAAAACAGATTTTTAAAATGATTAAATTATTTAAGTGGATCAAATTTATTCAAAAATATTTAATAATTAAGTTCAAGAGTGTTATTTAATCCATATTGTTAATTTATGGTGGTGTAAGTTCAGTTACATTTTTCTTTCCAACAGGATATGATATATTGCTATAATATAATAACTAATCATTACATATAAATCTCTACAGAGTTCACCCATCCACCTTACATCAAATATTTATTAGTTTTAGTTAGTTAGTGTGTCGGCCATTGTACAGCATGCCACCACACTGACTGGATCCAGCTTAAAACAGTAGTCATTACTTAGCCAGTAACAGCGTATCAAATATAAATCAAACACTCCTGTCAACTCTTCTCTATTCTTACAGATTAACTATAAATGCAGAGTGCCCCATGCGTCTGATGAACTTCCCGATGGATGGCCATGCCTGCCCGCTCAAGTTTGGGAGTTGTGAGTTTGTTTGTTGTTAAGCCTCACTGGTCTGACAGACGGTGTCACTCTCAAATGATCACTCTGTCACTGAGTAACTGACTGTCTGACAGCATATAGTCAAAGATTTCAATTTGAACTGTTACATACTGTACATTTGTGGAACTGTAAGAATAAAAAAAATCTATGCCAGGAGTTCCTCATTCAGTATGGGTTCAGTAAGTGTATAGAAGACCAAGCCTGCAAAAATATTATCTGTAACTCCCATCATTATGTTTCAGCAATAACTCTAGCAATGTGCTCCTATCTCCTTGAATTATAAAGTAATTTTTTTTTGGGTATGCTAGCTTTTTTTTTTGGCTCAAGGATTATGTTTCAGTTCATTGTTCAGTAGTGTAATATGCAAGTTTGTTTTTCATGGTATGCTTATTTATTTATTTAATTTCTTATTTTTGAGAATGCAGACCATGGGGTCAGGTTTGAAGACTAGAAACCAGGAAGCTGTAAAAATATTTTCCCTTTATCTGTTATCCTCTCAAAGTGTCACAGTTTTTACTTTGTGCCATAAATTATTCTTAAAAAAGAGCACTTTTTATGAAGTGGTGGATGTCTAAGCTTTAACAAAGCTCTTCATCTATCCTGTCTAGATGCTTACCCCATCAGCGAGATTGTGTACACTTGGAAGAAAGGTCCTCTTTCCTCTGTGGAGGTGCCACAGGAATCATCCAGTTTGCTGCAGTACGACCTCATTGGTCAGACAGTGTCAAGCGAGAGGCTAAAGTCCAATACAGGTGAGCACAGATTCTTAGAAAAGTGCTCAGAACTGTGTTGAATTTAGTCCAATGTGCAGTATATTACAACCCTTCAGGTCCCTACTTCACAGCTCTGAGTTGCATATTTGAGTGTGATCTGTGGTTTCAACTTTTTACTGTGATGTGTGACGTGTTTTTAAGTAGGTTTTTCTGGGGTTATATAATATCTTACGTATAGTAAATGAGAGCTTTGATTTTAAACCAAGGTATCTCTAAGCAGATACAATTATGTTATAAAATTACTTTCATGTAAGCACAACTTTTAAATATTGCAGTTATTAGAAATTCTGAGACCAAACCTAACAGTAATCATCATCAGTATCACAATTTTTGCACAAAATGGGTATTTTACATTTTTGAATAGATGTTATATCGGCAGTCCTGCTTGTGAGTCTATGAATTGCTGATTTGCCACCAATAGAAACACAAATGTCTTTGGTTTTTACTCTGTCAGGTGAATATGTCATCATGACCGTCCACTTCCACCTGCAAAGGAAAATGGGATTCTTCCTGATTCAGACTTACATCCCCTGTATTATGACTGTCATCCTGGCCCAAGTCTCCTTCTGGATTAATAAGGAATCAGTTCCAGCTCGGACTGTGTTTGGTAAGATTTCTTCAAATTCACTTTACGTGTATGCTGTACAAATTCCAGAGTACGTTTTAAGCTTATTTTCAAAATGTTCAGAGTGAAAAGGGACATTTGTGCAGACCGAAGCAAATGGAAGAAGAACACATGCTGCACATTACTTTCTTGTTGGAATGGAATCATTTGGGAAATTCAAGACCATTTAGCTGCCAAACATTGCGACAAAATGGTCTTGCTGATAATGGAGGCTTTTTTCTCATAAAAAGCAGTCTTCTCAGTTGTCATTTTGCATGATTGCAATCACTTAAAGAGGACTATAAAATGTAAATCACGTCAATTCACTAAGTAGAACAAGTCATTTAAGAATTTCTAAAGCTGTGCCTCAGATGCATCATTCATTATGGTGTAGTGGTCTTGAACTTTCAGAGGAGTCCTAGTTTTACATGTTTCATTGAATTCATTTTCTTCACACAGGTTTTTAGCTCTCAAAAACTCAACTTTATTTTCAAAACTCAAATGAAAATTCTCTGGGTTCATCGACTCACCACCCACTGCTTGACCCCAATATGAGTCGAGCTCTGCAAACTTTAAGCAAACATACTTTTCTCTATTTACTGCACTCTGATTGGTTTAAACTGGACACAGTGGTCTTTAAAATATAACCTTCCGCAAGAGAACAAAGACAGACACAGTCATCACAGTATGTTTTAACCTTTCTTCATTATCTCCATTCTCCCTCCACTATGGTGGAGCTGAATTAATTGGGAATAAATGTCCTTTTTGAAATTGGTCATGCAAGAGCCGAGAGAGAGAGGATGTTTACTTGGCCCTCTTTCGAGCACTCACAGGTTCTGCTTGCTCACATTACATTACGCTACAGTTGCCATCAAGCTCTAGCCTCGGGAGCAAAGAGGGTGAGAGACGCTGAACAAAGACAGAGAGAGACTGAGAGGAATGAGAGAGACAAAAAGACAGAGACAAAGCAGAGAGAGAAAAAATGGGCAAAGTCTGTGTAGAAAGTCCTATCCTTTTTAATTTAATTTCCCCTTATGTTCATTTTCAACAAGCTGCAGCTGAGCGGAGTAACACTGCTGGCCCTTGTAGGTTATGGTTCTGTAGTCTGCGCTTGTCTTTGGAAGCGTGCCAGCGCTCCAACAAGCCTGCGCACTTCTTCAGAGAATAGATCCCAATCATTAGTGTTAGCGTGGAAGTTGAGGCACCATGCAGAAAGCACATCTGTGGCAACTCATTAACCTCATTCGTCCTGCTGTTTTCATTTCACTCAATATTGGGTGTAGGATAAAAAAACTGCTCATTCTCTGGATTGGCTATTAAAACAGAGCTCAGGGCATGCTGGGTATTTTAGAAGAGGTTACATAGAAAAAATCAAATACCACATATTGGATTTTTTATGACAAAAGGCCAAACTTTATCTTCAAATTGTGATAAAGCTTGTTTTTTTAAATTAAAGCACCCTGCTTATGATCTCTTAAAGTGCTGGAGTTCCATTATGTAGTTCCATATTTTCCTGGAATAAAGGACAGCAAGCGATAAGTCCTAAAAAGCCATTATCTGAGTAAGTTTCATTATTGCCGATCAGTTGACAGTGCATGTGAGATAGAAAGTTGAAAATGAGGAAGAAGAGAAGAGAAGAGAAGACAAATTGCTATATGGATGTACTCCACCCTGACAGTACATTATGCCATAGTATGTTGTGCGCTGGATTGTCAACAACCTCTCTTAGAGCTGAAAGTCCCTGGAGCACAAGTCTCACAGACTTAATTGAGTGTGGCCTAATTTGTACCTTGCTTTTTTTCCTATAAAAGCACATAAATGCCCCAAGCATTTTAGTTCTATCCTGTCTTTATACTTCATCCCCCTCCCTCCTACACTCTTTCTTTCTTTCTTTCTTTCTTTTTCTCTTGCCTCTCCCTCCTACCCTGACAGGCTTTCTTCCCATGTCCCTCCTCCCTTTTGCAATAATTTAACTTGTGCTTGAGCTTGAGACAGTCAGCATTGGTTGGCTATTGGAGGAGGTTGTATCTGAGAGTTGTTAGCTTTCACTGCTGAAGTGGTGTGTAGAAAATGCTTTTGAGACATCATTAGGAGCATTAAATCCCCCATAAGTTCCTACACTGCTAATGAAATATGCACAACTACAGGGTGCATTTGGTAAAAGCATGGACAGCGGTGTTCAATGGCCCTTTTCCCTGCTTGCTTTAGCTTGATGAAAGTGAATTAGATATGTACTTTGTTAATGGGCCATTAAAAGAGATGTTCATTGTCAGCATCTTTCTCTGACTTAATAAGGATGGAATCTGGGCAAGACAGAGGAAAATCCTTTTCCAGTGATTTTCTAGATGCAAAATTCCACTTCATAGCCATTTTTTTGGTGTATGTTTTGACAGTTTGACAGTTCAAAAGTGCCTCTAAAATGCACCTGTCATGGACCTTTTGTGCGGTCCAAACTACTTTCAAACTATCATGTATCCAAGAGAAGTTTCAATCTGGAACCATGGCGAGAAGTTTAGAGGCAATTTTGACTGACTTTAAAATGCAGAGTGCAGTCTTCAGCTGAGAAAGATATCAAAAACCATGTTGCTTTCACTCTCCCGCTTATCCTTTGATACAAACATTTCTTTCTTTCATCTATTCATCTTTCCACACATCTGTTCTTCCATCTGTTTATCTTTCTATCATTTCACCCATAGCTTGTATTCTGAGATACTTATTAACAGATAAACAAATATTAGCAAATGCTTTGTGGCTTGTGTCTGGTCATCTTACTGGATGGCTTTCTCGAGAATGTTTACAGATATTTAGACTCTTTTATTGGCGTGCCAGAGCGGGGGCACGGGTTAGTCTGCTTATGGACAGATTAGCATCCACTGAAGTGACTTTTTGGCACACCATACTGAGCTGAAATGCCATATGGCCTGACATTCTAGTTATTTGCCATGAAACTGAGCTGCTGCCATGTGTCAAAGATAATCCTTGGGAAGATCAATTGTGTACTATGATTCATTGGCATTTTTTCATTATTTTGTAACATGAAATTACACTTAATGCTTTATATGTAATTGTATAATTTTTTGGACTAGAAACAAGAATATTTATTTTGAAACCCTCCCATTCAAGTGATTAATAAGCTTCTTTCAATTTCAATTTACATTTTTGTGTGGTGTTCAACTCATTAGACATTATTCAATATTCTGTGCAAGCACTAACATGCATGTTTACATTTTTGAAGGCTCAAGAGTTGATTTTAATACAGTGTATCATCTTTTTCCACTTTTCTCCATTGCCTATAAAATCATTACCTTTACATATACAGAGCACCCAATCCAAAGCTTTAGTTTGTATGTAATTATGTCGTGCATGCCACGGCATTCTAGTGAAAGAGTAGACATAAAACTCAAATTTAGCCCCTTTAAAAAGAAAATATAATTGGCTTCATACACTATATAAGTAAGATTTCCATCTCATGCCCTGTGTATCTTGTGCATTTTTATTCAGAGAGTCTTCAGAAAACCAAATTATCTTTTCAGTAAACTGGCGACAGAAATACACCAGTATTTTGGAAAATAAACACTTGTTTTGATAGCGTTCAGACCTGTGTGTCAATGATTCACCACCGTACATACTAAGACCTCACTAGGAACATCTGCATCTACATCTCTGCAATTCTGAAGAATGCCAAATGGTATATTTTGCTAAGAGAGAGTTGAAAAGGCAATTTCCAAAGAGATGCTGCAGTTTAGTTTGCCACTTAAATGATAAAATAGCTTTGGTGAGAAGACCTGGTAGATTTGATTTACTGATTTGGAGAAAAGACACTCTGAAGTCAAATGACCGGCTGAATGGCAGCTATTAATCCTTAAGTTGTTTTTTAACACATAGTGTAACATTACATTTGCTTGCGTATGTGTGTGTTTTTTTGTGCGTCCGGGGTGTTCATGTGTCCAAATCAAGCTGATTGCAGTGGTCTCTCATAATCAAACAAACATTGACGTTGAGTCATATGATGGTTTCTCAGAAACATGCAGAAAAAAATAAATAAAACCATCAGTATTCATAACACTAAGATTAAAGTTTATGGTAAAGAACCAATGTCCATACATGTGTTATGTATACCTGCAGGATTGTAGCACGTTTTACTAGAATGTTTATAATAATATTATCCTGAAACATTACAGATCATGTACAGGGGACTATTTTTCTCCCCATCAGGGAGGGGTCACAGAAGGTAAAGAAAATAAATAGACTAGAAGACTAAAGACAAAAAACAGGATTTAATGGTACCCCAGTGCTTGATTGAGCCATTTAACAAAACAGCATCAAAGGAATAGCTCGACATTTTGGGAAAAACACTTCACTTTCCTAACGAGAGTGAGATGAGAAGATCAATACCAATCTGATGTTTGTGCATTAAATATGAAGCTAAAGCCAGAGCTTAGTTTAAGCTCTGTAAGCATTAAGACTGTAACAACAAAAAACCCTTCTCATAGTCTTCTCTGTTTGTGTACAGATTAAACAAACAAGACATAATGTGTTAATAAGTGAGTTTTACAGATATTGGTAGGGCAGGCATATTTTTGAAATGTGGAACGAGCCAGGCTAGCTTTTTCCCGTGCTTCCAGTTTTTATCTAAAGCTAAGCTAACTGCCTCCTGGGCCCAGGTCCATATTTAACACACAGACAAGAGAGTGGTATCGATCTTATCATCTAACTCTTTGTAATAAAGCAAAAAAGCTTATTTCACAAACTCCTTTAAGGCAACAAAAGCTTCCATCACTAATATACTGCCACAGTATACCAACACAGTAAACACAAGAATAAAGACGAGCCCATGAATTCCAGTACCATAGTAAGATAAGATGTGAAATAAAGAACAGCACGTCCCTAACGTCTGTCTCCTCCTGTATGCAGGTATCACCACAGTCTTGACCATGACAACACTCAGTATCAGTGCCCGCCACTCCCTCCCCAAAGTTTCTTACGCCACAGCCATGGATTGGTTCATCGCCGTTTGCTTTGCCTTCGTCTTTTCCGCCCTGATTGAGTTTGCGGCCGTCAACTACTTCTCCACCCTGCAGGCCAACCGGGAGCTGCGGAAGGCAGCAGCCATGAAGGCGGCGGCTCAGGAGGCAGCAGCTGCAGCTGCAGCTCCGGCTGCAGCCACAGGGAACGATGGAGAGGTTTCCTCAGTAAGTCGGCCCCACTGTTTCACACTTGTTGTGTTGACATGCACTGACAAATCTGTTCTAACTCAAGTTTTAACCTGTGTAAAGTCATACTTGAGAAAGGGAACCAGGTGAAGATGGCTGGCCTCAAATATTAACAGGTTGCTGTAAAGCAATCCTGTTGTTTTGAAGGTTTATGAAATTGTGTCATTACAATTAACCTCATAATGACAGATACACAATCACTTCCAACTTGTCTTATACATGCAGGTTACACGCAGGACTAGGATTACTGGTGTTGTGTATAGATACAGACATCTGAAATTGCGCTGAGTTATAATGTGATGGATATGATAAATGGTGATCAGAGCACTCACAGGAAAGGAAAAAGGCTTCACTTGGCCTCATTACAAGCCTTTACATCTCTTCATCAAACCACTCCATAGGTGTGTGCTTCTGTATTTTTTCTCATGAATCTAAACTGAGCTGCTAAATAACGTAACTCTCCACAGGGCTTTTAACTCCATTTGCTATCAGTGGGTCATTGTAACATCACCACTCGTTTTCTGAGCCTTTATTGAACTTTGCCAAACATGATGTAAAATGTTTTTTGTCTGTGTAAAGTTTCCCAATAACTTACTGACATAAAATGTCTAAATTAGAGAAGGCGATTTTGGTAATGTTGGCTAACCGCCAGCATGTGCAGAAAGTGGTGGTTTATATCAGCAATAGCTTTACGCATCAGAGTTAGTTAATCTCGGCAAATGAACAGAGCAGAACAGTTTTTATGTGGATCGGTCACTGATGTGAAGCTAAACTATGTTTGTTTACATTTTCACCAGCAAATGCATGGGTATACAGATTCCAACAGTATGTGTACGACTTCTTTTTCATTCTGGTTTGAATGATTCAGAGAAGATTTGGTGCGATTTTTGAGACAATATGCATCATTTGGGTGCAAAGGGTTAACCCTAATTAGAGAGCATATTGCCAGTATAGCCTGCAGTGCTGAGGTTGAGTACTATTCTGGATGTTTACTTGTAATCTTTCTGTCACTATCATCTCTATCTGGTTCTATTTCACACTCATGCCTTTCATCTTTCTGGTTTGACTTGCTCACTTCTAGTCTCTTGGTAAGCTTGTCTCTATTTCCTCCTCCTGTCTGTCTTGTTCTGTTTGTCTCTCTTTCTGTCTAAATCCAGTCTCAGCTCTTTGCCTTTATATAGCAATTTCAATGTTCTACTCTTTTTCAGTTTCAATTAGCTTTATTGGCTTGACATGTACACACATCTGTGTTGCAAAAGCATATAAGGTAAATAGCGGATAAAGAAAAAGGTATTTGGTCAGTTTGCTGTGTGGTTTCATCTCCATTGTGAACTTACTGAACTCTTCTTGAAGGTGTTGTTGTGCCAACTGGTTGTACTGGTCAGTGTGGTGAAGGTCATAGCCAGCTGTTTCAGTGATTCTACATCGACATAGCACTGATTACTCAGGAGAGCGTTTGGCGTATGGAATTGTGTTTGATTTTGCCTGGTTTAGATGGTTTACATTCTTTTTATATCGCTTGTGAACATTTTTTTCTAATTTATGACTTGCTCTCAAGTTCTTTCTGCAATATCTCTTTTCCCTCCTGTTCACGCATTTGCTTATTTGCAGTCACACATGCAGCACGTGCAATGTAAACATAGCAGACTATATACAATCTCTCTTTCATCCTTTGCCTCATCCCTGAGAAAATCAAATTCTGGCTTACATCTCACCCATACCTCCATCCCTTCTTTCTTCCTCTTCCCCCTCACACACAAAAATGCACCAACATGTAACATTATCCCTCTTTTGCTGCTTTGTCTCCAAAGTGTGATCCCTCTATTCTCTCTTGACGCACACTCTCTCCCTCTCTCTGTCATGCAAACACACACACTCACGCACACATCTCTTGACCATCCATACATTTCACTCATCACTCTATACAATTTCTTATCCATCCATCCATCCATCTACAGTATATCTATCATCCATCCATCCCTCTTGCCCAGTCCTGTATTCTGCCCTGTAACTGTGTGATAACCACAGAGAGTGACACAACGAGACAGCCAGTGGCTCTGCGAACGATGTTGCTGCAGATTATGTAAGAGCCATAGATTAAGGGAATATCCAGCAGATCACTGCAGGCTCACAAGAAGGAGGGCAGCCACCACAATGAAGCGGTGTGGGGGCTAGGGGCTGGCTCAGTCCATTTCTGTGGAGCAAGATGGAGAGATGGATGTGAGGGGCCACTATGGTTTGTTTTTGTGTTGTGTGTGTGTGTGTGTGTGTGTGTGTGCGTGAGAGAGCGTTACACTGAGAGAAAGAGAGAGTGGGAGGCATGCATCATGGAAAATGACTGCTTTCAACAAATATGTAGGAGGGAAGACTCTTCATTACACAGAGAAAAGGGGAAAAAAACAATGGTGTATCATTGGGAATAGAAATAGCCATCCACCAGTCACGATTTAAAACACTACGACCTGTTATGACTATCAGGTAAAGCCATAACAGGAATGGAAACCTCACAACAACATAGGATAAATGGTTCATTTAAATGAATCAAATATGCAACTGTAAACACAACGGGGAAAGGGGTGTTCATCAGTGTGTGTAAAGGGTGCTGCATGCATTGTCAGTCGTGTGTGTGAGTAGGTGGTGCAGGAAATTAGCGGAAAATAAAATAGTTGTGGGAGGGAAAAAAGGAGAAGAGAGGGAGAAGAAAAGAAGGAACCTTTATTTATAGGCCCAGCCACAGGTGCTGGCAATAACAGGATTGGTGATCACTGCTTGGGTGAAAAGTACAGTAGATAATAAGAATGCAGTGTAATATTTAGAGGATGTTGTCAAAGCACACAATTACATTTTATTTGCAGCTGATGATCAGGTAGTCTGTGTTTTCACTTGTCAGCTTGTTTCCATCTTTCACCGGTTCAACTTGTATTCTTGCATCAGTTGTGATGAACATAGATGGTGAGACAGAAACGCAAACTAATAAAATAATCTGTGTATTTTTCCTTTTTAATACCATGTACATTGTTCTTCTCTTACTTTCTGAACCTAAACAATGAAAGAGAGAGTGTTATAGATATATAGATATATATATCCAGAATACATACGAAGTGTATACACACCCACTCAAAACCCACATAGATGAACCTTAATGCACTTACCCCCATGCCATTTTGGTAGCGCACAGTTAGAGTAACCTTATTTTACACACAGAGCTTAGCTTACTGTTACAGCGCTTTGGGAACCGTTTCAGCGGTTGAAAAGCGCTATATAAGTAAAAGTCCATTTACCATTTACACACACCTACACATACACTATGAAACGCACATTAACAGACTTAACACACATAAACACGTAGCTCCCACCCACCCCCACACATTAATGCGCACACCAAAAATAACATCCATACATCCATCAGTCAGTGCCCTTCCTCCCTGTGTCAGAGTGGGTCTGTTGAAATCTAGAGCAGTGGATAAAGAGAAGAGGAGCTGATCCCTCTGGGATTTGACCAGGAAGAAGCCAAGCAAGCCTGTTGTCATTATCAAAAATAGCTTGTGTATCGGATCAGCTGCACAGTACACTGCATACACATGCCACACAGGCCATGCATACAGCATGTCGTCACTGTGTGATCTTTTACTTCGAAAGGAACCATTATAGTGATAGGTAGCTGACATTTGAAGCCAACCAGTTACAACGGAAAACAAATAGACCTTCAAGACCAAATTCCCGTTTGAGCATAAATCCTCAATCTCAAATTAACCTTGACCTTACAAATGAGCAGTGATTCAGCAGGAGGAAGCATACCTAACTCACAGTGTAATTGAGTGATGAGTAAGCTTAACGTCAGGATGACCAGCTGTTAGATGCAGTTTTGGGGTTTCACAAATCCTAATCTTTTGTCTTTTATCCCGTCTTCTACCCGATACACCTTCCACAGTGCCCCACTATGTCTCACAAATGTCTCTCAGTAATGAAGCCTGAAGAGAACTGAAGGAGTTTTAAATTCTTTGATCACAGCGCAGCATCCTTATTTCTCTTCCCTCCCTCTCTTTGTCACACTTTGTACTTGGCATCTATCAGTGCTATACCACAGTGAAGGATGATCTTGTTTTAGGGATACCATGGATTACAGTTTTATGGTTTAACAAAGAGGACTAAAGTTATTCTGTATGTGTTTCAGACCAAAGAGAAGGAGTCTGTTACTCTAATCAATCCAAGCCAAAATCGCAAAATTTTCTCAGAGGATTTTACAATCTGTAAAACATACATCCTCTGTAGACCTTTGGTTCAGATATTAAAAAAAAAACTCCACAAAAAATCCCTACTGTATATGGATCTTTTTTTTGTGTGTATCTCTGTTACACGTTTCCATGGTTATGCTCCTGACGTCTGACCTTCATACAGAACTGGAATGACAAGATGGCTCAACTTAATCAAATCCACAGTGTTGTGGTCATGCTCATTGTACATCTCAAGATAGCTGTCATACAATGAATGATAATGTTGATTTGGAGATGAAAATCATGACAAAGTCATATACAACATCATTTAATAATTTCATAAACATTCTGTACAATTCTTAATTGTACAGAAAGTAAATTTAGTGTTTGGTGAAACCCTTGCATCTGCATATATGTCAAGTATTGTGAAATGAATAACTCGGGGACTAATCTAGTCTTATTTTGAGTTTGGCCACCATGTATTTTTGGAAGGGTTCCCCTCAGCCAGAGGATTGTAACAGTTTAATAGTTTCTCAACCTGTAGAGGAGCATGTAATCCTGGAGCCTCACAAATCCACCCTAAATCTCACAAGTTCAGCTTTTGCTCCAAGACAGTAGTCTGGAAAAACATCCACTGTGAACTAAATAAGCCAGACAGCTGGAAGCTGGACCGGTCATTGAACTATAGGGAGTTTATTTCCAAAAACTTGTGAACAGCTATTCAAACTGTGTGTGGTACTGAACTTAATCAGTTTAAAAATTGTCATAATAGTGTAAGACAAAATATGTGAACATTGTATGTCCATATAAAGCACACACATCATGCAATCATAAGGTTTTCATAGAACAACATGCTAAATATTCGATTATTAATAATTAATTGTCCATGATGCTCATTTCCATAATGGAGCCACTGTTAGATATTACCTTGATCCATCAAGAAATGACTGATCTATTTCTATGCGCTATGTCGATACACAAATGTATACTGTTTTCTTTGGTTTGATAAAAAGAGATGGCTTTCTCTTTCAGTCTCTTTCTCACTCTCTCTGACTCTACCTACAAGCAACACGGTGTTCCTTGACCCATTTCCCAGAAGTACTCTCCCTTTCTCTCTGTGCACATACTGTAGCTGATTTACAACTATTGGAGCAGGGAGCATGTGCTGAGATCACACTGGTTTACTGAAAGTTGATGAGGCATAGCGATAACCATGTGTCAATATACTGTGAGCCTCTTTTGTTTAATATGTTTTGTTTGCTTTCCACAACCGCATCAATCTTCATGGAAGGGGTTGATTGAAATCCCATCAAATCAAAAACAAAACATCATTGATTTCCTTTGTTGAGCTTAATTACTGTGATACTCATTGGTATTCTAGACAGTTTTTTTTGCAGACACATTCCCCACATGCTCTGATCAACTCACAGCTGGGCAAATTAGTTTTTTTAATTCTGTGTGTTGTTATAAGATTGCTCCACTTTGCCATTATAACATGTTGTCCTTTTACATGCAGAATCACTACTTCTACTACAGTGTTAACATGCTTAGCACATAAGATATGATGGTTTTATTACTCTCTGGGTACAACAGAACAGCACTGGTTTAATTATTAATACCTTCATATTACATCATGCAATATTCTCTTTAATGTGAATTTCATCTTACATATTCTATATTTTTCCTCTTTACCTTTCCAAGGTGGATGCCAGTAGTGTGCTGAAGAAGAGGATGAACTCTGCCCCGCTGTTTGACCGCCCTGCCAAAACATTTCCTAACCCACCTGTCAATGCCCAAGCCTTCCTGCAGCAGGGTTCAGCTGTACCAGCCAACAATGTTCTGACTGGCACCAGCATCATCGACAAATACTCCCGCATCCTCTTCCCCCTTTCGTTTGGCGCCTTCAACCTGGTCTACTGGATCGTCTATCTCACCAAGGACACGATGGAGATGTCCAGGTGAACAGATGGCATGGTTGTTACAAATAATTCCAGCACCTCCTCACTGAATATAATTTGTTTGATTTAATCTGGCACAACCTCAACCTGGGTACATATCCACAAGTTCGGTACTTGTACTGTATATTAAATAGGTTATAACCCATTATTCCTATAGGAAATATGAACAAGTTTAAACCTCCAGCAGAAGGGTTGCTGCTGTCCACTGTGTGGAATGAAACAGGGCCAGACTTTTCACCTCTTTAAACTCCTAAATCTTGTGAACAAAATCTTTTGGAACAGTAACTGTGGTAGATTAAAAATGAACCAAAACAGGACTCTGCATGGCCTATTTTTTAATTAAAATGTTTACAGAAAGAGATTTTAACAGATTGCTTAAAGGGAAACTCCAGTATTTTTAGAACTGGGCCCTATGTTTACAAATTTTGGGGTCTGAATGACTACTAATTACCAAAGTTTTGGAATTGGTTGAGTAGATCACTTCCACTGGCATCCGAGAATGGGCTGCAATGGCTGCAAGGTAATCCTTGCGGGCAATTGCGTCCGTGAAAGGTACGTCCACTAAAAGTTTTCGTTTTTGCCACTGACAGGCTCACATTGTTATTTGAAGTGTCCGACATTTAGACCCCCAGATTTGTCAAAAATAGGGCCCAGGTTTAAAAATACTGAAGTTTCCCTTTAAATGAAATAAGTGAAGGTTTCCAAAATTTGCTGACATAGTTTTCTTTGTCAGCTTACAAAGTTGGTCCTGATGTTGACAAGCTGCCTGAGTTAATCAAAGTTATTGGAGCTGGCCATTTGTTCATTAGTAGGTAATCGGTCTATATATGATATAGCAGTACTTTTGAGCAAATAAGGCCACATCACATTAGATTGCACACTGAGTCTATAATGTGTGTGTAGATTCGGAAGTGAAATAATCCACATTGAAAGCCATATTTTTAACCACGCCACATGATTCAGTGCAGATTGCAGAGTATGTGTGTGTGATAGGGGGTTGGATGAGAATGTACAGTATGTATCTGTCTCCATTCTCTGTTTTTTCTTTTGGATGTATGTTTGCCTGCCTGAGAGTCCATATATTATTCAGCAGCCACACAAAGCTCTTACACTTTCGGCTGTAATTGTTTACCATATGGCTTTTTCAAATGTGTCAGCAGAGAGTGGTCACAGGCTTGATACAGTAGTTGAGTTATAATTGCAATACAAGACCACCAGGCAACGCTGGCAGGCTCTGTATTTGTCATTCAGTGTTTTGCAATGTGTCTAGCACTGTACAGTGCCAACGGGCTGCAGTACTCAAAGCCTGTAGGTGTCTGTGCTTTCCATACACAGTGAACTATAGCCTGAATGATGGGATGGTGTCTGTAAAGCACATAGATATAAAACACTAGATGCGGCGTGTCATAATGACTTGCCAGTCTGGGATGGAACCATATGGCAGCCATCTTACCTGGGTCCAGTTTTAAACTTGCTGTAATTGGAACCTATGGTGAAAGAGGCTTATATTGTCTTTTTAATCCTTGTATTTTTCTACTAATACACCAATACGTTTTTTTATTCAACGTAATGAGCTTAAGACAACTGTGCCAGCTTGCTCACAATGAAAATGTTAGTAGCATATCTCTGATCTTGTGTAGGGTTACAATCAAAACACCATACAATACAAAATACGTCACTTGAACAGCAAACAAACAGGATAACTACTGTGGTTGTCAAGGTGAATTGTGATGTTTTTTCATTTTTACATGTGGTGTCTTTCAAATGCACTTGATAAACTGAGACATATGCATTCACAGTTGTTATTGATGGTAGATATGCACAGACAGTCTTCACGGCATTGTTATGGCCAAAACAATATGTCTGTCAACAGATGAAATCACGCTACAGTGTTTTGATGACATCAAGAGGTGTATGGTGTTCTCATACATCACCTCTATGGATCCTGTAGGGTTTGACACTTTGACAGAATGCTTAGGGTTATGCTGGTTGAAGGAGAAAGCTCTGTTTATGATGCATGTGTGCATGCAAGTCTGTGTGTTTGATTTGTCCCAACCATATGCTCTAAACTGACACATATGCCTGGTTGTGCATTTATGTGCACAGTATCGATGCGCTTCACCACTTCTGACTCCAGGGCTTTTCAACTGTGTGGGTTCAGCTCCTTTTATTCCCTGCCTTGCGCTTTCTCGAAAAAGGGAAAAACCCTGAGGCCTGAGCTGAGACAAGTCAGATGACATGACAGTGTTGGCAGGCACTGGGATAGCTCTGTGTGACTAACCCTCTTAGTGACACTCTCTTAACTGTTTCTATTAATTGATAGGGACTGTAAGCGAGAAAGCAGATCCTGTAAAACCTCTTGTAGGAAAGCAGCAGAGTGGAGAGGAATTAGAAATAAGGAAATAGCATGCAATATAGTTTACACATGCGTTTCGGTATACATTTGTGTGCATATGTATATGTGCAAAACAGCAATGTCTGCACATACATTCAAGAGTATGACTGAGCAGTGAGTGGGGGGGAGTGATGACAGGAAATAGGACATAACAGATACAACACACAGTGCCCCAGCGCTGATAACTGAAAATCCCAGTGGTGTTAGAACCTATAGCTGACCAGCCAGTGCAAAGAACAAGTACAACCACAGGTTGTCACTAAGATTGATTGTGGTTATATCATTCACAATGTAAAAGTCAAGATGACAACATGGACAGAAACTGTCAGCAAACACGGCCGCTGTAGATGGTGTGGTAGAATTTAAAGTTGAGGTTATTTTAACTCACAAAATGGCTGCATACCAACAAGCCCAAGAATCCAACAACTAAGTCTACTGTATGTCCTTGTTGGCATAATGGCAATATATACATTAAATTCAGTGATGAAATTCACTTTACATTTCATTGGATTTTTACTTGTCCCTCTGTAATCAATTACATGCAACCATATCTTGCCAATAGGCCTACCACAAAACAAATACAAAAATAAAGAAATGTCAACCTTCTTTGACCAGATTACACAGAAACTAGCCAGCATTCCTCCAGTCACATATAAAGCTACATAAAGATTTCAACACATAACTAATACTGTTGTACTGTAGCATCTATATGATCCCTGATCAATGCAATGAATGATCTACATGGATAAGAGAGCAGTGATCTGTGTGGGTGAGGGAGTTGCGTGAGCCCGTAATTATGAGCAAAAACAGCTTCAAGTGCATTACCAAAGCCCTCTGGACTGGAGTATGGCTTGCCCTGATTTGCATATAGCCCGGTAAAAACAAGATGTATTGCAATCAGATTTGAGATCTGGCTAATGGAGATGCACATGAATGACTAGCTGTAAACAAGAGTTAGAATTACAGTGATTGAGCTGAACTGTGAGTCTGAAACGAGCCATTGTAGACACCAGCTCTGGTGAAAATGAAAGCAGTCCTGCTGGACCACAGCAGGTGTACACAATCCACTGTACAATGCGTCACACTTCCACAATTAACACTTTACATTTCATTGCTATTTTTATGCAGCACCACCCACACTAGTGACCCCTCAATTCTGAGTTAGATTCACCTTAATCCAAATATCACATCCATTAAATGAAAGCAGGCAGTCCTTTTCACTCCAGAGAAATAAATATACAGCTCCAGTGGCCCTAACTGAATGGAGATAGCAGTGCATGCAACAGACACCTTTCTCCCTTTGTAGCTTTGCTTTTTATTATAGAAGTCCCTCCTACAAAGATGAGCTGGACCAGAAGAAAACTCTGTTTGTGAAAGTGTGTGTGCAGGTGGATCTGTGTGTGTGTGTGTGTGTGTGTGTCTACTTCTGTGAGGATACAGGCGTACCAGTGTATAAATGTGCGATGGCAGCAGTGCCTACCGACTGGGGGCTATTTTAATGAATAGCACCATTCAGGGCGAGACATGAAGGAAACAAATTTGCTGAAAACACTTCCTTCCACGAAGGGCCCCAGCTGGTTGGCTGACTGGTTGCTGGCTGGCTGGCAGGCTGACTGGTGTATGTGTGTCAGAGTGGGTACAGCAGGTGATAAGCCCTGCTCCTCTTTATTGCCCATCAGAGTGCCAGGCTTGAAAAACAACTTCCCCATTGTTGCTCATAAATCAAAACCACTAAATGCTGTTTCCAACTCAATTCCTATTCTTCGACTGCGGGGCCGTAGCCATAACTTTGGTGTAATGATCATTCAATTACAGGCCACTCAGACAGGCAGCGAAGAAGACCGATATAAACAGAGATCCCCTAACTATCATATTTCTCTCCGCGGCCTCGTGGGAATTGCTACACCCGCCTTTGTCACCTACTCTGTGTGTGCTTGCATGAACGCATTCCTCACACATTTACCTGTGTTTACATGGACGTCTGTGTGCACACTGAAGCGTGGAAAAGCGAACATTTACAAATCCTTATACAGAGATAAATTGTTATCACTCAAGAAAACTGCTCTTTGTCCCTGGCTTTCTCTTCACATATACATGCTCTTTCTCTTTTTCTTATCCTTACTATCCCTCACACTCAATTGCTTTCTCGATTTCTCACTTTATCTCAGTGTCACTCTTTCAGACACTCTCTCTCCCTCTCTCTGCTACCCCCTTCCCTGTCTCTACACTCCCCTTCACCCTAGCTCTCTCCCCATGGTGAACTACCTGTGCTCTGCTTTGTCTTTGATAAGACAGGACAGCCCAACCAGCTAAGCAGAGTGGTGTCCCTCTACCTCATCTACTCAGCATTAATCATTGAGCCATTTCAGATCAAAGAGGAATCTTGTCACTGTAGGACTAAATAAATGTCTTGTCTATCAGTCTTCGACTGTACAGATGAATATTGGCCATCTGTTTACTTAGTTAATGTAGCAGGGCAGCCTAGTCTAAAGAGAAACGGTCCAATCACCAAAAGGTCACAAGTTCAGTCTCCACAAGAGCCAATATGAGTCTGTCAGTAGCTGCATGACCTGTCAGTGTGCCCTAGAGCAAGACACTGAACACTACTTGTTCATTTTAACTCACACTGGATACAATTACTACTTATCACTTGCAAGGGAGGTATTTTCTTAAATAAAAGTATTAGTTATTAATATTTGAACGTCTGTCAACAGTAAAGATTAGCTAGTGCATAGAGGATATGGCAGTACAGAAATAGTACAGCATTATACAATGGTCACAGAAATGACTTGATCCTGATTGGCTGGCAAGTGTTCTTTAAAATTGTTAATGATGTTCCAGTTAACAGTTCTTAAAATTAGTACCTAAGATGAATAAAACTGCAGATAATGATATCAACAATTATTCTGTTTCATACCGCGTCATCAGTTGAAACAGACCAAGTAAAAAGTAGTCATATATAGTATAGTATAGTATGTGTTATTGTATATGTATCTATATAATGGTCAGCTCCTTCGATTTCATATGAGTTGTTGCTTCCCGCACTAATAGGACAGAATAGGAATAACAGTTAGATGGAATCTAATTTGTACCAATGCAATCTCTATAGTGTTACAGTGTTACAATGGCGACACATATGGCTACATAAATCAACATAAACATAACATAAATCATCATACAATATTCAGCATGTGGCCAGGCTACCTATTACTCTGCTGAAATGTTCGCACCATCCTATAATTAAAAACACACGTTTGTGCACGTGTTATATGCTTCATTTGAATCTACCAATTAGTGAGTATATGCAGTGCAAGATTGTTGGACTGGAACATAAAGTAAACTATAAGTTTTAACCAGAATTAATTGACAGTGCACACAGCCACACACACAAACATACAGTGCATTTGAATACTGCATGAGGGAATTGAATAGAAATTGTTTTAATTTGCAAATCAACTGAATTTTACAGAATATAAGACCCATGTAAAGCACATGGACACAGTGCATATTCTACCTCAAAATGCCTCCTCACCTACCTACCAACTAAAAACACACAGAAAGATGGCTTTTTTTTTGCCAGCAGCCATGTAAGTTCTCTGACTGAAAATGGCTCTCAGCTCTGTCAAAAGTGTCTCCTGCTTTAACACATCGGGCGGAGGAGGTGGAGGTGTGAACTACCTGGCAGAGGTTCCCAGACGAGTTTCACAAGGTCTTTGTGAGCAACATTGGCAGCAAGGGACAGAATAAATTCAAAATTTTAAATTCAGCCTGGAATGGATGCCAACCTTCACAGCAAGACCGAGCCTGAGCACGCTGTTACATCATACCAATGTGCGTTTGTGCTTGTGTGCAGGCTGATGTGGACGGATGTGAAATGGAGTAGGTGTGTGTGTAGGTGTCTGTATGCATATATCTGTACGTTTGAATATGCTCAAATATCAAATCCATAATTCGAAGAGAAAACCTTTATTTACTCTAGGCAGCATACCAGGGTGCCCCTCTTTCTCTCCCTGCCTCTCCTTAACACAGTGTACACAGCTGCCATTTTCCCATTAATTCTACCTTTCTTTCTCTTCTTTCTGTCTTACAGGGATACCGTCTAAGCCAAGAGTTCGTCTTCCTGGAAATCACACACACATTCAAACACCTGCACGGACACACACATATAAATAGATGACAGACGTTTGCCAAGCACTCTTTTATGTCGCCTCAGTGCATTGTATTTATTTTTAAGTACTCCCTTGGAAAGTGAGTGTTTTGAGAGTAGATGAACCAGCTCCCATTGCCAACTCGACCCAGGAGCTCACAGCCTGTGGGAGCCAGGCTCTGGAACCATTTCAAACAGGTACTACATCTCTCTCTGTATCTCTAATGTCTTTATTTTTCTTCCCCAATATTTAAGTAAAGTTACACATTAGGACACTTTTTCAGTGTCTGTCCTGTATTCCCTGTCCCAGTGGATGGGGCAAGATGTAACAGCTAAGCTAGCTAGGCTGCAGAGCCAGAGGCAGAGCCACTACTTTGTTGTATGTATTTATTTCTGTATGCGTGCAATATGCATGCCTTTCTACACATGAGGTTATATTTTTTGCATGTGTGTTTGAAATGACACATTTCCTTCCCTGATATTTAGAATGCACTCGAGGGAATGAGTGTACTCGTTGTCCTGACTGGATCCAGTGTGACTGACTGACTCGCAGGAACTCTCTCACACTCCCACGACACTCATTTAGAACAACATTTTTTGGTTCATTGGCTTAATTTCCCTCTGCTGATGGAGTACAGAGGATGTGAAGCAAAATCTTCAAAGGGTTTTTGTGGTGTGTTCCACAGATATATTGGCCTGTTTGAATATTCACTGTCACATGCAGATGGAGAAACATGCACATGCAAATACTGAAAAAACACTACACTAAAGCGTACAGAAATGCCACTCCCTTACACTTTATGTTTCTCCATGATTTTCACAATGACATGATTGTATGTCCTAGATTTCCTATGGACAGATTTTTTTTAAACATCAGTGCATGACTTAATGACTAGCATAAAATGCATGGAAAGTGTGGCAGAGTCTTATGGCAGACATTCATAAAAAAAGAGAGAAAGAAAACATACAGTTAACTCTACTGCACACACTCGCTAGCATCTCATACAGTAAGGTCTTTATGTATCCTGGCAAAAACCCATCTTTCCCCAGAGAAGATTTAAGCCATTATTCGCAAATATTGTTATCATTTTCTTTTTTATTGTTTCTATTTATTGTAGTAATTTTAATTGAAGTTAAAGGATTCCTACACTGGTTGCCAATTATTTCTTGAGATGACAGCTCTGGTTTCTGGTTTTCAGAGAAAAAAATAGAAACCTAAACCTATCATCATCAATTATACAAAATGGTTCATATTTATTAATAATCCACTTGCGTGGATTTGCATATGAATATGCAACATTTCCAATTAAGTAGAGAGGGTAACATGTTAAAGCCATGTGGCGTCTAAATATAAGCTGATGTGTGTTTGCTTCCTCATGACGTTCATCATCCATGAGGATGTTCTCATTAAAGGTGTCTCATATTAACACAGGCACCTTTTGAAATGAAAAAGCTCTTCATTTGTGATAATTGCGTGTATTTCTTACGAGCACTTTAATTTGTTAAACAAACCAGCATGGTAGAGCTAAGTTCAACAACATTGATATAATAAATTAATAATGCATGATTAAAATTTTGCATCATAAACATAGTTTTTTAAGAATAAAAATATGCAATGCAATAAAAAATGCAATATAGACTCTGGTTGGACCCCCAAAGTTGGGATCCATTGCTTAAAACCATATTCTGAAGTTGCAAATTTTTCATGAACTGGTTGCAGACAAGCAACTGTCGGATTACATCCAGTGCCAAGGATTTTAAATTGTCGTTTTTTCTACAATATCTGTGCATGGCAACTATGGTATGACTAAAGGACGCAAACTCTACTCTCTGGCATGAAAATCTGATGTGCTAGGTTTGGACTCATGAGTGTACTTTAAATGTTTGGTCAGTTGACATCGAAATGACATGTAACTATGGCCTAATGTTGTCAGTTATGGAGTGCAAAGGATTTGTTCATTTTAAGGCCTGTTGTTGCATGTTTATTTTTCTTTCACATGTACACCAGAGGACTAAAAGAACGGTGGTGTCAAACTGTATGAACTGTCTTTATATCCTCCCTCTTCCTCTACTTCATCCATCACCCTCCTCCCCGTCTGTCTTTGAGGCAGAGGCTGATGAGACAGGGCATTTCAACCCTTATTGCCCTCTACGTCAGGCTCTATTGTGGGAAAACCTGACTGCCAGTGAACTCGGACTGCTACAGAACTGCTGGCTCAACCCCAACGGAACCTCAGTGAACACCAACGACCTCCCACCTCCAGCTGTGACTGAGTGTTTTTCTGCAGAATAAACAAAAACGAGTCGAATAGTCAAACAGATATAAGCAGCAGTGAGAGAGCATGTATGAATGTGTGCGTGCGTGAGTGTGTGTGCTTTTTTTAAATTACTGTGACCCTATCGATCTGCCCTCTGACCCCGGCCTAGCTGCTCAGCTCCATTGCACCACAGTGAGAACCGCACTTGCATGACCTCCGACCCTCTATGTGCTTGTTAGGGTTGTTGAATGTTGAAGGTTGTGAACTCCATAGAATATAGAATTCTATTGCTATGGTGACTGCGGCCATAAACTGCCCTTTCGTCATTTCGCATCATTCCACAGGCATGGGCTTTATTGATTCTTTTATTTAGCCAGCGTTAATCCTTGTTTTTTTTTTTGTCATTTCTACACTGTCATTTGGCCAGAAATTGTAGACACAATTTGGAGAACAATGAATGCTCTACATTGTTAATTTATGTGTATATTTTGTGAATATGATTGAGTATTTCTGTAGGTTGCTATTTGTATTCCAACTGTATGACCCTGCTTGGTGATCAGCTGCACTGCATTAACCATTTGTACTGGTTTGAATGACAGACAACTTTTGTATTTTAGCAGTTTAGTTCCTCCACATTTGCTCCTTGTACACATTTGCTCCGTAGTTTTTATTGTCATGAGGATGGCCTGTTTTTATTGCAACAGAAAACAATAGTTGCATATTCAGGACATTTGTCCCCTGTTAATAAATGAACCCATACCCACAGGACTGTACATTACTATGTTCAATAAAGCCAGATTATGTATATACAGTATACTGTATATATACAGTATATATATATTTTTTCTCTCTCTTCCACTTTGTATAAAACTACTGTGCAATGAGAGATACAGACTTTTGAAATAGCCTCTGAGGCTCTGCAGGGCATTATATTATACCATTATATGACATGTAAAGAACTTTTTCCATCCAAACAGATGGCAGTGAGATAATTATTACAGTCTGTCCTCATGCAAGAGATCACAATGGTTTAATTTAACCAGTTTCATTTGTTACTTTTAACCAAACAGTATGAAGGCAACAATTTTCATTTCACACATGAATGCTGCTGTGTACGAAACATGACTCCTTTACCGCTCCAAATGATCATAGTGATGATGTCATATGATGTCGTGAGAGAGGAGTAGAGACGTGGCTTGGTCAGTGACTCACACATTTATATAATTCAGTCTCAATATGTTCTACTTTGTGAATGTGTTACACTACATCAAACTACGTCTTATGACACTGAAAGTTGGTTGACATTCAGTGACACTTTGCACTGCAAACACATACACACAAACAACCATGCTTATGCAGGTATATATAAACATGTACACATATACATGCAGTGCATGCCCTGTTATAGATCTTGTTATAGATAAAAGCTGCCCAGGCAAAGAAAGCTGCCAACTCACAAACCAGTCGGCCAAAGTTTTTTTTTTGTTTTGTTTGTTTTACCTAAAACACCATAAAGGCATGCATTTATCCCTAAAAGAAAGTGAGCCTCTAACCCCTACAGTGTTAACTCTCCATTCATCCATCCAGAGTGGTGTAACCTCCACTCCCACCCCTCTGACTCTGTTTTCATTACTCTACACTAAGAGGAAGGCAGAAATAACCAGAGGACTGTAAAAAAGGAAGTTTTATCATTCAACTTCCTGTTCCGTTCAGATGCAAACGCATGTGCATCCAGACCTGTCTTAGTCTGGGTCAGCATAGCCAATCACAAAAGGGTAGAGTGCCACCTATTGGTGTACAACCTGAATCCTCTCTCCTTTCCATCACCACCTATATCCACTCTCCCTCCTCCCACAGACACACTGGCGCTCAACTCCTACACACTGACTCACCATATGTTTTTACAGGCGCACGGTGGAAATCACAGTTTGAGTGCACACAGTAACCACACACACACACACACACACACACACACACAAACAAAGACTGACATGTAGAAATAGCTTGGTGTGTGTATATGTGAGGATGCACACATGCTCATGCATGCACAAACATGCACAAGATCACAGCACACAGATTCATACCAATGCAAAAATTGACTCAACAATGATCCCCAAATGATGACAAGATAAAGTTACACGGCTGAAAAATGTAACAACATTTTTTTTCTTGTATGATTATCTCACAGGGGCACCCTGGTAGCCTATAGGGGTTTAAAGTGCCAACCATGAACCACAATATCCCCAGTTCAAGTCTGGGGACCGTTGTTGCATGCCATTCCCCATCTCTCTCCCGCCTTTTTTCCTGTAACTGCTATTCTGTGAAATATATAATAAAGGCATAAAAATGCCCCCAAAATATATTTTAAAAAAAAAGAAAAGAAAGATTGTTTCAATAATAATGTTTGGCCATTCAGTATGTAAGACCTCTACTGATGTGTTTATTTAATTAAGTTTAATAAAATAATGGAATATAAGTACAGTTAAAAGGGTGTTATAGTGATTCTTCAGGGGAAAAACATGTTTTAGATAGTTATTTGTTCTTCATATAATCAGAATAAAAACAAAATAAAAGATAATATTTCATGGAATTCAAGTTTATCAAGTTAACAAAAACTTAAAAAACAAGTGCCAAAAACTGTCAAAACATCAATGTAATGCTCAATTTAAGATAAAATTTGATTTACAGTGTCACTGTAAATAAAATAGTTTAAGTTTAGTTCAGTTTTAGGTGCAGAGTCAAGCTTGAATAAGGAAGAGGGAAGCACGCCATGTTCAGACTGAGAAACACACCCAAAATTACCCATCTCTTTAGAAATGATCTTAGCCCCAGCAAGCCATTATGTAACAGTTTTGTGAGCACCTACTTTGTTTTCTGTAAGTCCAACACCATGACGAGAGGTGGACGTGAGCCGCTATGTGGGCATAAAGCAAGGGGGCTTATTCTGCTGACTTTTGACCCCTAGGAAAAACTGTTTGTACACACAAAATGCACACACACATATGCACAAGTAAACACATGCTCCCCCTATGCAGACACACTAGCAGCAAAGTGGTTGAGGGTAACTGGGCCAAAGTGTCTCAGTGCTCCTCCACTGTGAATGATTTCCACAGCGCTGTCAGCAGGCACCATATTAACCACATCAGATTCACTCAAATGCCAGACTGTCACATGCAGTCTGATTCATCAACTTTCCACACTGTCAACCCAGGAGAGAAGAAGATAGAGAGACAGATGGAGCGAGAGAGGAAGGGGGGCAGAGATGAAACAGAAAGAGGAAGTTGAGAAGAATGATGCAAAGATGGTGAGGTGAGAGGATAGTCAGGAATAAACTGAGAAGTGGATAGTGGAGAGAGGTGTGAGATATAATAAGAAGAAAGAGGGAGGGGTATATGGGATTCAGATAAAAGAAGAATAAATAAAAGGGGCATGCAAGCAGAACTCCAGCTCTCTGGTGGCTGGCATGCCGAGCTGGTGCGCGAGAAGAAATGCAATGGCACAAACCAGCCAATAACCCAGAACGCTGAGTGCCACACAGATGGGAAACATACTCAGACTCTCTCTTTCTGTCTCTCCCTGTGTGACAGAGCCACAGAAACACTAGCTGTGGTGTTTTTTGTGTGGAGGTGCCGACTGAATCTCATTTCATTTCGTTCCATCTTCGTTTCCTCTGAAGGATGTAATGTGGTGTCATGCACACACATCTCCAATTCCATTTGCTGCTTAGTGGCAGTACGGTACATGAAACAACGCTTAGGAGGTTTCACTTGATGTGGAGTATCCTGAATGGAACTATCATGAGGCATATCACATTTCAGCTGTTGAATATATAGAAAAATATGGACCTGAAGTGTTTTTAAGAGTGTTGATCCAGTGAGGCTCTTGTGGTCCTTATTCAGTCTATCTTTTATCGACCCAAGGAGAAAAGGTCAGTGTTTAGTGATATTATGCAATGTGTCACTGTTTGAAATGTAAATGAGGTCTGAAGAAGCTGAAGTGACTACCTGTCACTTGTTGCAAAGTAATTCTGAACAGGGAGAGATTGCTCTTTAGGTGAATGACAACATAAATAATATGTCATTTCTTTTTTACTTGTTCACTTCACAAACATGGACATTTAATTGATCTTAGGGTACTGCAAGAGGAAAACACTGCTTACACAACAGCAGGAAGGCTGTCTCAGAGGAGTGTGTTTTACTAAAATGTTGGGCAAAATTCATTACTGCAACTGTCATAAATACTACAGACCTAAAATTCAGTGATTATGGTAATAAAAAAAGCTTAAATTTTCAGCTTGCAACAGCTTTTTCATGTGTGTTTCATGCTAAAATGGCAGAACAGCTCACCCCATGTGACAGAATTAATTAACTTTGTTAACAAATGTGCAGGTGAGCACAGACACAGGTCCCCTCTCCCAAAGAGATGGGCATCAAAATTATACTGTATTATCGTATTTTGTATGTTAAAAAAAGCATATACTGTATATAGTCTAACAATTATTAGGCTATGGAATTACACAAATGAGACTACATGAACTTTTCTGATTAATTGTCTTCAGATCTGTGTTTAAAAGTTAAACTTAGGTTATGGCAAGACTTAATTCTTTCCCTGTAAGAAAGAAAAAAGTTTTTTTTGAGTATAGAACTGATACACTGTATTCCCATAAATTAGTAATTTTAAATCTATGAGAACACATTTAGCTCTAGTCTTGACATAATCATGATATACAATAAATGTTACTAATGCAATATAAAGTTAAACTCAAGACTAAGATCTTCATCAAAAAGTTCTCCTTTCACAAAACTTATTTGGAAGATTGCAAAGGGTGACCATTACAATTTTTTACCATTATCTTTAGAGAAAACAAGAAAAAGCATAGACTTTTCATTAATTTCAAATGTGACTTTGTTTGGGGGTTATTGCCCCATTATGAAGTAACTAATAAGCTTAACCTCTTCTGATTCTGAGCTATTAGTGGAGAAATTACAAAACCCTAATCAGCATTTAGCCCCAGTAACCCTCCTGTCTAATCGACCTTAGTCAGCTGCATCATGGTAGGGTATATGTACAGACCCAGTCTCATATTTCCTGGTTAATTTGATGAGGAACATCCTGTTCTGATTAGACCTGCACATGGGGGACAGTTAAAAATAACCACAGAATCAGTGACGAACGACCTCCTTCGATATACTCCAGCGCTCAACATGTTCTTGGAATGGAAACACCACACTGGGCAGATGAGGAGCTTTAATGAGCATTTTTATGTAAGATCCATCTCTCAATGGATTATAAGCAGAAAAATATTCTATTGTTTTTCTTTGAACACAATTGCACATACCCCGAAGCTTTATTTGATCAATTGGTCAAATGTCGTTTAAAATGTAAACTTCAAAAAGATAAAAATCCTTAGAAATCTCAAATAAGAAAGTTGAAAGAAGATTATAAAGATACAGTGCATCTCCAAAAGCTTCGAGTGCTTGTTGCCAGTGTCGTCTTTTCAGGCAAAAAAGAGAATCGAAGGGAAATATATTGACCTGGTACAGAAGAGGCTGAGCACCATGGACTCATGTTGTCACAAAGGGGTGTGACGCTAGCTACTATCTGTGTCTGTTTATTTCAAAATAATATCTGAATTCAGATCTGCATTTGGATGTACACCGGAACTGGTCAGGGCCTAAACCAGAAGCGCACGGAAGAAATTCGGATTCGCATTTGTTCAGAATGCAAAAGCCTTCAAATTCAAATTATTTTTATGGAAACGTGTATAACGCTCTGCAATAAAACCAGTGTTGAAATACATATTGTTCTAAATGAATTTGGCATTTTAGCATATATTCATGGCTTAATGGTATTCTGTGCAATATCACTACACAAAATGGAAGGCAACCTGCACCACCACCTGGGCCCCACTTAAAACAAAGCATTGTTCTAATCACTTTTGGCGGTTCCAATAACCTATTGCCATTGTAGGCATGGAAATATGGTGCACTCTTTGGCAGCATTAAACTGGTCTCTATAAAGCCTCTACATAGCAACATATCCAGGCATATCATTAAAGTTTCTCTTGATACCATAGCAACCAAGTTTTTTTTTATTGCAAGAGGTCAGTTGAAGATTGTAGAGAAGATGGCAGGGTACCAACGGCTGGGTCTCCCACGCTGGCAGGTGAAAGGTCACATCTGAAATTCTGCAGGCTTGTACTCTCCTCTGACAAATTACCCATGAGTACACATCTGTTTCTTTATTCGTGTTACTCCCGTCCTGGCCATAATTCCTAGACACTTGATAGCTCTTATTGTATGCAACATTCAGAATTGTTATTTTGCCTTTTGCAGTGTTTCTCACCATCTTCACAAACACCATTTGCACAAGACTCCGCACTGTCATAGAGAAGATGAGGAAAGTCTTAATTTATCTGCTCCCCACAGTTTCATACATTTCACTCTGAGAGTACAACTCACAAATATCAGATTAGCAAAGTCCTATGTCAATTAATTAAACCTAAAGTATTAAAAATAGCTTGTGAACACCAGAGTAACAAAATTGCATTTGGTTACAGACAAATTTATCTGAGTTGAAGGCTACATTTTAATAATGAAGTTGCTGCAGTATGTACGACCAGTTTTTATGAGGAGAAATTAATAGATGCAATCCTGTGGCCTAGGCGACTAGCCAACTAAATTCTAATCAAAACCATCTTTTTTAAACAAGGGATTATATATGAACACATCTTGCCTCCAAACACATCTCTCCGTGTTTGTTTTAGGTTACATACAAGACAAAAAAAATTAAAATGAAAACGTAAAAATGAAGTGTAGGTGCATTAAGAAACACAAAATGCCCATGCAAAATCAGTGGGTCATTCCCAAGTCATGACTACACTAAAGTGATGAGAGGTTTGGCTTTAAAATGTGATGAATTGAGCTGAAACACTTGCTGTTGTGAGAAAACAGCAAGTGATATACAGTAATCACCATCAGTTGGGGTGTTGGACATGGGCGACCCAACATACGCGCGCGTGTGTGTTTGTGTGTGCTTGTATTAATCACATTACAGCACATTACTAAACACAGTGATATGCCTGTGCTATCAGTGCTATCAGATGTTTTTTTGTTTGATAAATAAGTGGAAACAACTCCAGCAATCAAAGATATGCTTGTTAGATATTTTTTTACTTGACAATTGTTAAAATGTGCTCCCTGCAAAATCCAGATACCTTGGTAGTGGGTGCTGTGTTAACAGAAAATAAACAGAAAAATTATCACAATTTGAAGGTTAAAAAAAATGACAAATGTTATTTTTGATCCTGTGATCCTAACCCTTGTCTTACCCCTCGTACACACATACTGACTCACACTGGAGGCACAACAGGATGCCATTCATTGTGAACTGAACCTTGAAATGACATCCTGGTGCAGCCCACAAAGGCTCAAGACTCAAAAGACGACAGGCGGCATGACTTAGTGAAGTTGAGAAAGGTTTAACTTTACACAAATGTCGTCATACGCGCACACGGAAGTGACAACCAATCACACTTGTTTCACCCTCAGGAAATGTTGATTTCTACTCCAACTCAACTATGCAAAAGTACTTAAAAATGGAGAAAAATCTGATTATCAAAGGCTTCACTCGTCTCTATGATACATCTCAAACATGCCACGTGAGAGCCTGCCCTTTTGAGTACATACATGTGAACAGGGCCAGGTTAAAGGGACAAGGGTTTTCATCTATTTTATTTTATTTTATTTACTATGTTTACTCAAGTGTTCAAATATTTTAACCTATTCAACATAGTAATTGTGATTTCATCTTTAATAGCAATAGTACTTCCCAACTGTTTTTTATTGATTATGGTTCAGCACATTGACGTGGAAGTTGTTCATTACAGTCATATCTTTAAATGAAATAATCAAGGAGGACACTCATCTGACTGACATATATACATTGGTGGACAAATTAAAAGGCAGACCTTACAATAAAAGTCCATTACTCAACTACCACAAACGGTGGCCTACAAATTGACCACAGAGTTGATTCAACAAGTCTCTGACACAATCTAAAAAAGTGAATAATGAAATATTAATCATAATAACTGAACTTTGCAGTGGTAGTATTGAAGGGCTATTGTACAAGATTGCATTAATGTATACTTGTTCATTTGTCCACCACCTGTATTTATGGCATATATTCACCCATAGCTCTGAATGGCTGAATTGTATTCAAACATTACTGACAAACCCACGATAGAACCATCACCATAGCAAAGAGAGAGAGGAGAACATACTGGGTGATTGATGGGAAAAGCCGATCTGTACTTACAGTACAGAGGAACCAGTGCTATTAAGCAGCTTGGTGTGACCTCAACATGTAGATTATACTGTAGATATACAGTACTGTGGAGTCACTCAGCCATTGATCCACATAACATGTAGGAAGAAACAAGCTGATGTCCTGTGTGTAATATATCAGATTGTAAAATATTAACATGGTTTTCATATATCTTTTATCTTTGTTTTTATATTGGTACAAGCATATTAATATGGAAAAAGAAAAAAAGAAAAACATGTTGATATACACACATCCTCTAACCTGGCCATCACTTGCAGTATATATACAGCTATATAAGCAATTTATTTATATATACTATTGGATAGCATCCAATAGAATATTAGTCACCATGATTTTTGCATTAAAGCATCTCAATACATCAACTGGGCTTCCTGGCTCCATGCACTCAGGAATAAAAAAAAGAGTTTTACTGGCAGGAAATACTGCCTTAATAGCAGTAAGAACTCCTCATTGAAATCAATGCATTTAGCTTTTCTTTTCTTTTTTGCCATTTTGGTATAGGCTATAAAGAAGGCAGGTCAAGACTGGGATGAGCAAGGACCAGACTGATGCAGGGAAGAGAGAGTTCAATAGCCAGTAAAGGAGGAATTTAAACAAAGTTAAGCAGCTCAGATTGAAGGTGGCTGAAGGTTCATTGTACAAAAACAGTAAGAGGAGTACAGTTTATTTAAATGCACTCTCTTTATCAATTTAAATCACAACCTGAGGTGGACACAGAAATCCTTTATGCGTGTAAAGGATAGTACTTAATAACTTCTTTATGAATTTATGAAGCATTAGCATGCATTGTAGATATAGATACTGTGGCTACCTAGACAGAGGTGACACTGTAACCAATTTGTCACTGCAAACAGCCCATCCCTTGCTTTACATGTAGCCACAAAACCATGTGGACAATATGAAACATAACGTAGACATTAAACACAAAAACTGAAATGTGATTAAATTAAAATCATGGAAATTCACAAAGTTCACAGATCTGCTCTGCCAACCAGCATTAGACTGTACTGTAAAATTGACCTACACTCTTCTGTTGTCTGATTTTCTCCCTGTTTTTATTTTGCATATTTTAAGTGGAAGATTGATGACATGCTGCATGCTGTGGACAGAACGTATGCTATGAGGAATACAGGAGACCTCCCCTGGGTTTAGAAAGCAAGTTGAATGAGAAGAGGCAACACCCGCTGCGCTTGGAATCACTGTTGCCTGATTCTGCTGGAAATAGGTGTGTGGGCAGACGGGTATAAACATGTGTCCTTTTTGTTGGCTAAGTAATGTGTGTTTATCCATGATATCCATGTGTGAGTACACTAATGTGTGTATAAATATGGACATATATGCCTATCTTATTAAAGAAAGGATTTGGTGTGGTTGCGGGGGGGGCAGAAAAATATTAGACACAAATAAGGTCAAATCCACATTACCATGGTAACCCACCAGAAGAGACCAGCTGGTCCATCTGTTCCTCAGCTAACTTTGAGTCGGTTCTCCCACACCTCATACCAGCTGCTGTTGTTATAGTCATACAAGATCTGCATGTTCACTCAAGCGGCAACATACTGTGCTATGCAGTTTCAATTCTGACGAATGTATTCACAAAATAAAAAACCAGCAACAGAAGACATTCCTACACAGTATTCATTGCATTGACTATTATTATACACAAGAGACAAATAATGTTTACTTTTTTGGTGACAGGAAGGGTCAGACAAAATGGCCCACTATTTTTCTTTTCTTTTTTTTTTTTCGGGACAGCATTTCAAGAAACACAGCACATGTGGATCTAATTAGTGATTATTAGTGATTGAATATCATCTAAGAACTTCATTTGTTTTTTACTAGCCTAAACAGTCTGCATCCTAGCAGAATTGGCTGCGTCCTACCTTTCACAGTTAGCCGAACTGTAACCAAGAGACTTTAAGTTTTGTTTCTATCACTTTGCCCAAAAATCCAAATCAGCTGTGTATAAGGCAAGAGTGTATCAGCGGGACACATGAGAGTGTGTATCATACACAGTTGTCCTCCTGCATGTCGAACTTTAACCATTTACTATTATTAACTTGTTTTCTGTTTATATTTGCAGTGCAATCTTTGGCTTAGCTATCTGGAGGAAACATCCCTCTGTGAGTCTTCAGCTGCTGCGCCAAACCATGCCTTGTAAGTTGTCTGGTAATGGAATCACGGTGCCTAATTGGTTTTAATAATGATGTATTTTAAATAATTATGATGTATATTAGGTAACACATCAGTATAATTACAATTTAGTTTTATTATTTGGAATCCAGAGGTGAGATGAAAATATTACAGTGCTCAAGCCGTTATACTGGTGCCTGTGCCCAATTCACTTATTCAGTGGCAGTGGTAATGTGTTGATTTAGTGCCTCTTGGTTCAAAGATAAATAGTGGCTGGTAAACATGATGCATCAATTTGTTTGCCATTAATTTGGCATTCGCCAATTTCACTTCTGATGTGTATTGGTGGCACATATTGTGAAAATGTATCTTTTATTTAGATAATAAATGTTTAAATTTGGATACATGATATGAATTGAATGAATTATTTATGCTTAGCTTTTCCCTCTTTTAGTTAATAATGGTTAAAAAAGTTGTACCAACTCAATATGATTTTGAAATATTGGGGGGAGAATTTAGCTGGGTTTTTTTTATTTAAGGGGAGGGTTTAAAGCAAATTGGAATAATGGTGGGGAGAGTCTTGCTATTTAGAAAAGTGAAACATAAGGCTCTTAAACCCTAACAATTTTCATTCAGTCCCTTAGCATTCTCTCTAAACTCACATACAATGTGAGACAATAGAGTCTCACATAAATATATAGTCCACATATACACAAGTACTCATAATGCATTATGCCTTTTTGAGTGTTATACTATTATATATGAAATTTGTTGTTGTTAGTTGAGGTGGAGCTAATTTTAACTACTTTATATACTGTTGGGTAGTACGATCTATAACAATGCATCATATTTTATAAGCTCATATGTAACATATGTAAAATCTTAATTAAAGTATCTTAGTTACTAAAGCTGTAGTGGTGTAATAAGTACAATATTTATTGAATCATTGTGGGATAAGTGAAGTACAGTACTTGAGTAAAACATTCCACACTTATAACACTATAGTTTCCATGCTATAAAACTGTTTTTTCTCATCAGATGTGATGAGAACATTCATATCTGAGTTATCCCAATAACTTTTAATTTTGCAATGCTTAATAAAGAACAGAGCTTATCTGTACAAAATGCATTTATAAACATAAAAAGTAGTAGATAGTAGTTTTTAATATTAAGTATCTTCCTCCACAGTAAGTGCACCCAGAGTCAATAACCATTCCCATAACGCAGGCCATTTCAGCTGCTCCATTGCTTACCATTGCAAGTGGCAGGTGAGGTACAGTAACAACCCCCTGTTGTGGAATTAAATTGTATCATAATGCAGCGCTACTTTCCCTAACCTAAGTTTAAGAGGTGTCTCTTGTGAAAAAAGTGCCAGTTTAAAAGGGCAGTGAAATAAAGCCCTTTTAATATGTCCTTTTAATCAATGGGACTGGTCTTTTCTGCTCCACAATGCCTTCACTCCTGTAGCGCAAAGAGACCAGGGTCACAGTTGCATAACATGTCCGGCTGGAGTGTTTTCAGTCTGTACGTCAAATGGATATTTTTCTGGGTAATTTCTCACCATGGCGGCCACTCTGATTATCATGTGAGTGTGGGGGGTCCAGAGTCGAGAAGCTAATGAAGTGCTTACATAAAGTCTTCTGCCAAGGTTGTCTCTCTCCGTCAGGATGTCTGGGAAAAAGCTCACTGCTCACTGGAGCAGGGCGTTCACATCGTGGACGGGCTTTGGGAGAGAGAGAAAGCGAGCAAGAGAGCAAGAGAGAGAGAGAGAATAGATGAGAGAGGTAGAAATAGAGGGAGAGTAAGGAGCAAGAGAAAAAGTTGAGAAAATAACAGATGCCTAGCTATAACTGGCTGGCTGGGAGGGTGGATGGATAAGGGGATGAGAGGTGGATAGATGAGTGGATGAATGGATGGATTTATACATTCTTGGATGTAGGCTTGAATGGTTTTAGCTCAGAGATCTAAGAAATATGAAAACCAAAATGTCATGACAGTTGGACGGGGGGGGACCCTTTTTCTTTTTTTTTTTGTTGTCACAATCATTTTACGGTCCCCTACAAATAAAAATACAATACAAAGAGAGAATGAGATCAAGATGGCAGTCGATCTGAAATATCTGAGCAAACCTTGCCTTTGCAATGTGTCTGAAATAAACAAATAGTGGGCCACCGATTCATGTAAGCTTGTTATTGAACATGCAGTCTATTTTTTCCCATATTTTTCCTAAGAATATCATATTTGTGGTTGACTGCAGATCAGGTACAGAAGAGACACAAAACAATGACTTATCAATGCTATATTTAAAACACAGCAATTTAACTGTCTCATATGACTGCTGCACCAAAAGTTTTTGTTTACAAAAGTATTATAGCCCTTAAAGGATTAGTCTGGTGACCCAGCCAGCGCATATCAATCCGCAACTGAAAATAGTCCCCAACAAAATGCACTATTTACTCATGTTTGAGTAATGTTTGCCTAAAACTACAGTGCCCAGCTGTGGGACTTCTGTCTATGCACTTCTACCGACCATAATGCAACATATATAGCAGTATCTCTGATTTCTCTTACACAGCATGCTCCAGTATAGCTAATAAAAGCATTTGAACAATGCTTCATAAACACTGTTGTTAAGGGAAACCAAAAGTAGGATTTTTTATTAAATTATTTAAAGTTTAAGTAGTTTGTTTTTACAAACTATACTTAAAAACACAACTGAAATACAAATGGATTTCTTGTGATTATTGTGTTTCCTTGTACCACCCACAATGCATTAGAAAAACAGTACGCTAATTTGTTCTTGATATGTTACCTATGGAAACAAAAAGATAATGTGCCAGATAAAGTTATTGCATAAAGAATGTTGCTGTAGTGTACGTCAGTGAGTTAAGCTCAGTCAATAACACCACTGATTCCTGACTATTTGCTGCAGGCTATGCAGTCACTCTTATGTAAAAGCTGTGTTTCCCACTGATGGGTGGTTTTGCATGACCAAGCTGAAACCAAAACCTCAATAATTCTTGTTGAGCTTACAGTATGAGTATAAGATTGATTTTTTTTACATTAATTTAACAGATTTTTTTTCCTGGCAATACATTGCTTGTGTCATAATCTTTTCCAACTGAGTAACAGGCTATGGCATAATGTGACTTGATATGCAGGCAAAAAACATTTTATGTTAGTGTTTTACAATAATGAACAGCAGTTCACAAAAAAAGGCTCTTTCATGTGTTAATATATGAATTATTCCCCAACTAGGTTAGAATTTATATAAAGATGAGCACATATACCAGTGCTCGCTCGAATTGAGACATTTAGCTATAGTCTCAATTCATTTGCAGACTTAAAATTTGCTGTTCTACTAATATTACATGGAAATAAATCTGTAAATAATATAACTACCCCAATTGAGACTGTTGAGCGCACACTAGGGGGCATGCATGTTGGATTGAAGAAAAAGGAAGCAGGGGGGAGGGAGAATAAGGGGAATGAGGGAGAAGTGTCCATTATATAAAGTAAGAGAGAGGCTGGTAAAGGCATGAAAAAGGTTGTAGAAAGGGGCAATGAGGGGATGATGTGGAAGGATGAAGAATGATATTTGGAAGACATGGGCAAATGTTAAAAGTGAAAGCATTAGCTGGGAAATGGGACCAAAAAGAGCAAAGGGAGGAGGAAAAAAGAGGGCTGAAGAGAAGAGAAAAACATAGTCAAGGAGAAGGATAAGTAACAGATATGGGAGAAGGGATCAAGGCAGGGGAAGAGGTAAGGTTGCAGGGAAAGGGGTTAAAGAGGAATTGAGGAGGAGGAGGAAGAGGACAGGAGAAGATGCATTACTAGTTGTAAAAGTGGTAAGAGACCAAAATGGAGAAAGGAAACTGGGAAATCTGTCTTTTTGTGGGGGTAAGAATTCAAAAATCATGTTCCTGTGAAATGAAAAGAAAGAAAGCAGGAAAGGACTGAAAAATGGTGCTAAGAAGACACAACGAGTGAAGAATAGGAAACCAGAGTAATTTAGTAAGGCAGAGGGCTCAGCAAAGAGTAAATTGGAAAAAGATAAATTAGCATGGGGGGTGAAGGAGGAAGCAGAAGGATGAGAGACATATAACAGTACAGGTGAACTCAGGATAAGGGATGTGGCGGGTATGTAATGGACACAGTAGCAGGACGATAAGGGATTGGCTGGATGGACAAATGAATGTCTATAGATGTATACATGGATGGATGATGGCTGGATGAAAGTTGTAAATGAGAAAAGAGGGGGTTGCCAGCAAATAGAAATGAGAAGGGAGACATCTGAACATGGTCAGCGTGCTGGACAGATAAGTAAGAGTAGAGAAGGAAGCAAGCATTAAATGATAACAGAAACTGATTGGGGCAGAGACACGTGACAAAAAAATGAGTATAGAGATGCAGTGCATTCACTGGTAAACAACAATACCAATGTTGCTGCTGCTTCTGCTGCTGCTGCTGATGCTGATGCTGATGCTGATGATGATGCTGTGCCTCATAAAGTCCAACCCGTCTATTCTCTGTCTTCCTGGCCTGCTTGTCAGAGATTGCTTCCCATAGAAATACGCATCAGGACTTGTGCAGCTGTATTCTACGTCAACCAATTTATAGCCTGGTACAATATGCTGACGGTGCTCAAGTAAATACCTGCTCCAAGGAGAACCTTCAGGCCAATGTTGAGTTGACATATTTCACATCAGCATATATCATTTTAGGCCTGACACTCAACCCAAACAAAAGAAAACATTTCTCTTCCCATAGCCCTCGGAAGCACAGCTGTCATCCCACAAAACCTCAGCCAACAATAGAACCCTTGAAAATGATTACTTCCAGGCAATTTAACATAGACAGACTACCCGGTAACTTAAAGGTCGCAGGTTTGATGTATTCAGCATAAAGTGGAGCTCTAGTTAAACATTTTTAGAGATGAACTTAAGGGTAAAAAAGCAGCTAGGAGGTAGGTCGACATAAACATAAAAACTCCGGCTATGATAACTTAACATAAACTGAATAGAACTGAACAGACCAAACTGACATCTTTTGCCAAGGCCTGACAAGATGTCCCTCCAGCAGCGGCAACCAGCAGTGTCACCATCAACACTGGTAACTCATAAGAAATACAACTTACAACAACTCAAGGAAAACTTAACTAAAGACAAACCAAAATACACCTAAATACAGAAGTTAACTAAATGTGCACTAATGCACTGCCAACAATAATAAATAAACTATGAGTATGATACATGAAACAAAAGATACTTTATGTGTCATCATATATCTGTTTGCTGATATAGGTGCAATGTGAATATAATGCGCATAAGGTCAAAAGGTCAACAAACTAAATGAGGAAAAAATGAACTGTTAAGTGTAAACTATAAAGAAAACTAAGATGTGTGTGTGTGTGTGTGTGTGTGTGAGAGAGTGTGCAGGAAGGTAGAAGACATTTAAATCAACTGTGTGGCTGCAGGTGCAGCTCCGTTCCCTCTCCCAGTAAGCCATGCCAGCGTGACAGTGACCCAGCATGCACAATACCTGGACCCTGAAACTTAAGCAGCTAAATGGAATCCAGCCATCATTAATTTCATTATTTACACCTGTGCTTTTCCTACTGTGACAGGTCAACATGTCTTCCATGAAAAAGACCAATGGAAGTTCATAAACAGAAAGCAAAGATTTAATACTTTTTTCCAAGCTTTTTCTGGAGTTGTTTCATCTGCAATTGCAATTTGGTTTAACTACTGTAATTTTAAGTAAATGTACTAACTTTTTTTAGTATACTTAGGTTTGTTACTTGTAGGTGTGAACACACTGCACACTCAAAACCTGTTTTGAATTACCATTCAGTACGGAATTGGGACAAAGGTCTTGTCAGAAAAACTTTAATCATTTGGTCCTGTTTATTGAGGTTTAACCTCCAGAGCAGCCCTGTCTCCAGGAAATGTTTGTAGAGCTAAAACTCCAATCTGCTGTTTCAGCAGCCGATGTGTTCACTCTGTCGCACTGTCATTAAGCAAGACACTAAACCATTCCCTCCCATTTTAAAGAGCTCTGGATAAGAGCATCAGCTACATGCCAACACGTAAATAAATATGGGCAGTGATGTCCTTATAGAAATAGGTACAAGGGTCCTTTCCTACCTTGTTACAGCAATTTCAGAGGGGTTGGAAGTATAAAAGACTAATGACCTGGTTTTAGTCTGTGACCCGGTGGATATTCTGTCTTAAAACCTGCGTCTGCTTGAAAAAGGTGTGAAAAGCAAAATAGAGTCAGAAACCCAACACCCCTGAGCAAATTATAATCACCAAACCTATAAGGTTGCGGTGAAAAATTCCAACAACACTGCCTCAGAAAAAGCACTGACCGTCAACTAGGAAGCTAAACTAACCCCGTATCCTGGAATTTACTACCCACTTGACACAAGTGCCATCACCATAAAGTGGACAGGTCATCTTATCAGAGTGAATGGCTCCAGGTGTCCAACACAATTCTATTCCCTTTTGAAAGATTGATGCCTTGGCCCTGGAGGTCAGAAAAAGCATTAATATGACAAATCCAAATCATAGCTTGAGAAATGCCACAGGTGCAGACAGGACACAGGAGACAAAACTGAGGTGGATTACAGTGTTGGCCCTTAGGGCCAAAGTGATATATGGTGATATACGGTATATATATAATCACCCTCTGGAAAGGGAATGCACATTTTTTCACAGATGTACATTTCCTCAAATGTACATTGTTCTAACTGGCAAAGGAGCAACAATTAGTATTTCAAAAAGTACCATGCATCCAATGACCAGATTAGTCTCTCATTATTAAAAAAGCACCAGATTCTGCACTTTTTCTGCAGAAGATGGGGAAATTTGTACAAAAAAAACAACTATCCTCAACTATTCTCTACTACTACTTTGCTCCAGGAAACTGCTTTACTACAATAGTAGAGTTTAATGTTATATCATTCTACTATGGCTCAATGAACACACCGGATCAGAATATGAAGCGACCTTCATTCTTTATTCCTCCTCCCTTCATTCTCACAAGCAACCAGGTAAAAGGTCTTGCAGCTCTAAACCAATGTAATGTCTACAGGAGTGTCTTGATGACTGTTTGAAACTGTAAGAAACAAAAATGACAAATGACAAAAATGACAGTGCCAAAGACAAAAAAACCCAAAACAAACAAACATTATAACAAGCAACGGTATGGCATGGACTTGACACTCGTATGCGTTTGCGCTTCAGGGTTGGGCATCTAGAGCCATTTCAAATCTAGCCACAAGAAATGCCATTCTTACAGTTTATCAATTTTATTATGTTTTGGGTATTTATATTCTGCTGTAGCTGTTATCCGTTGATTGTGTTATTATCTTTTTAATGCATAGTATATGCCCACTTAAAAGACTCATGATGTATGGTTGTGTGCATGCGTAAAAATTGCATGTACTGACCTACTTACTTACTTAAGGTACAGAAAGTAATGAAAAAATAGTTATAAGTATGTTATATCCCATTGCAAAACAACTTTGTTCTCCCTCAGCAGTAAATTTAAAAATAAAACAAATTAAAAAAACAGACACTTTGTTTTATTATCGTCAATGTTTCCAAAGTGAAGGAATGCACATGTGCACCCACACACACACACACACACACACACACACACACACACATCTGTTCTTCTTTCGCTGTGACTCATGCACTGCTGCTGTACACCCAAACCCTAGAATTAACCTTACCCCTAACCATACATTTACTTGCAATCAAAAACACGGAATTAATTGAGCCTTGTTTCCTAACCCTAATCTTGAAACTGATACTAATCCTGAACAATGTCCTCACTTTGGTGGTTCTTCCTGATGTCACTGTAAATGCAACATTTGATCTTCACAAAGACAGACGCAGCTTGGACGGATATGCATGCACACACACAAGCTGCTTCATCTTTCTTGAACTGTTCATCAATTCGTTGAAAATACTGTCATAGTGTCTTTGGCAAATTTAAATTTGAACTCTGTATTGATAGCAGAAATTTTAAAAAAGTGCAGCTACAAAAACGCGATTGCCCCATGTGTCTATTAAATATCTTTCTGTTTTAGCTTGACTACATGTTAAAAATGTGAGCCACGAGAAGTGTGAGTCACAGACACACCAAAGTACACAAATACCCTACAGAAATGTTAATAGGGGCCAGTTATGCAGGCCATATTAAATATTTCTCCTTATTTTGAACAGCAAGAGCTAGGTTATTTTTTCATGCATTGAGAACCAGCAGAGTAACTATTTTTCGTTCACATCAACAAAGAGTGACGCGCTCTCTGAACACAATACGGCCACAAGACTGACTCTCAAACTGTCATAACCAGTAAGGTATTTTCAGCCAGAGCGCTTTATTCAAAATGGGATTGATGCTTAAAAGAATGTGAACCTACATTCGACTGTATGTGGCACTAATACATCCACTGCAGCCATCTCAACCACCATCACACCTTATTACCTCTGTAAGCTCCAGCAGTCACCTCTCCCTCACATATGTGGCCTAGTGCCTTTCATCAATCATGGTCAACTAGCTATGGAGGCTGAATGGCGGCTTGACAGGGGTTGAAAAGCCTTTGGGACAAGGTAATGTAGCCTAAATATACAGTCTGTAAGCACTGTTTACAGATATATGACATCTAATCTGAATGTAGTTTAAATTTCTGATACAGTTTCTGTATGTTATAAAATCTCATAAGGGCTGTTTTACACACATTACTGTTTCATTCTCACTTTCCACATTTTTCTCATGCATGTTTACACACAAACACACACCAACACACACACACACACACAATGCCGCACAGTCAATGCTGTCAATTTAGGTCAACATCACACCGACATCAATCTTCATGAAGCACTTGACCTTGGATGTGACCGGCGAAGCATGGATTATATCACCTAGAACAAAGCTAGAGGGAAATTGTGCATTTGGGTGTGTGTGTCGGTGAGGGTATGTTTGTGTTAGCATGTGATTGTGTAGAGGTGCGTGAAAAATGAAAGTGTCTAGATGCTTTTGTATGTATGTGTTCATATAGAGTTTGAGTGTTAACTGTGCAACGCTGCATTCTGTCAGCAAAAAAACCCCCCAAAAACAATCTTGTTTACAAGACTATTACGGCGGTAATGCATGTCAACACAGAAATAAGGGCTACAGTGTGTGACTACAATCAGCAAAACATTTATAGCAGCTATTATGAGGTTCCTTGTGTTTATTTAACAGTCTCAATTTATTTTTGATGCCTCTATATAACTGGCAGAAGCAAAAGCATGTCTGAGGAGACTGGATGTTTGTATATTATATTCCGTATGCCTGCCACTGGGTCGGCAGCAGGTCGGCCCTGGCTTTCTCATAAATTCAAATTAGAGAGCAAAAGCTACTATTTATATGGCAGCAATGGGTGTGTGATCATCTCAAAGCCTTATTAGAACTTTTACTTTATGGAACACATGTTTTACTAGTTATTGATCTCTCCAAAAATTAGAGGTGCTGTAGTGTACCTTATCCGAAACACTGCTACATGCCTCCTCTTTCTCCTGCTCTTCCAAACAGTCGCATGGCTGAAGGTCATGGATGACGGCAGCTCTTTCTGACAGGAGGCGATGGAGCTCATGCTAATCTCTGAGGTTTTTGTCCACAGGGGCTAAGAGCGTCAGCCACAAGCAAAAGTCTGAGTCTGGTTTTCAGCAAAATAAAAGCAGCAGCGATGGCAGCAGCTAGTTTGCTTTGTGAACATTTGTAGTGAGCAGTACTTGGGTAATGAATCTGAAAGGAACTGCTGCATTAATAAAACATTGGTGTCAATTAAAATCTATATCACATTGGTGTAAATCAGTCCCATGATCCTGTTCTTTGTGGTTTATCTTAACTTTATGCAAAACTCTTTGTGTTGTGTATGACTTTTTTCCCTCCACTTTACCCTCAGTTTAACCCTAACCCTAACATGTAAGTGGTGCTGCTATAGGTCAGCAGCTATATTTGACAGTGACAAGCTGAGAGGCAGAAACACAAACAGACACTGTTGTTGTTATCCCAAATATGACTCCCTCTATCTCTCTCTTTGTCTCTTGATCTATCTTGTTTCTCTTTCACTCCCTCTAACGTATTCTGAGTGGCAGCAGCTTACGCTGAACGAGTGTGAAAACAAAAATAGCCATCAAGTTGTTCCACTTCTGTTCCTGCTAGACTCTGGTCAAAGGAGGGGTAATTGTTGGTCGTCTGTGTCTCTGATTTGCTCACGCCAGCAGCAAGAGATGGAAGTAACAATGTCTGAAAAGTGGCAAAACAGAAGTTTTGTCTGGTGGTTATGACGTCACCACTGCTCAACATAAGGCAATAATAACACAAAATGCCTTAAAAAGTATTGCTATTCTGGTGTTGTTATAATATTATGTGCTTTACAGTTTGATTATATTGTAGGCAGGTTGTTACATAATCAGTTTTTATTACATTTTTGAATTCATATTATCCAGCTATTACATTATCAGGATGTACAGTTGTTACCTATATAAGCTGTTTTTGTCTTTTTCTACAGAGACCCAATGGCAAGGGTAACTTCAAAGCATACTGCAATGCACACCAGCAAAAGCACCATCACCGATTCCACACATTTTAACTAGAGAGTCAATGGGGGAGGAAATATATTCTTGTTTCAAAGCAATGAAGCACTGTACATTGATCTTCGGAAAGAAGTAGATAAATTAATTTCAGAAATGTACGTGTTTGCGGTGTATGCGTTCTTCATTTGTGTACAGCAGGCCATTGTTCTCATATCTTACCATTTGACACGTTGAGATACGGTCAGAACAACCTTAACGCTTATGGCATTAATCATAATCGTTAGTCTGGGCTGCGTGGTGGGAATTGAAGAGCAACTTTTTGTGACTGCAACCCAGAATAGCACCTCCATACAAATTCACAGTTTTGCTGAATGACTGAATGATGGGCTCTAATGAGGTAGGAGATGTGTGAAAAATATTTCTTCTCCCTCCATTCTCTCCCTCTGTCTCTGTTTTTTATCCTGTCACTTTCTCTCTTTCACACACACACGCACACACACACACACACACACACACACACACATACGCACACTCTCCGACACCATCGGTTTCTCTCTCAATCACACAGACACACACAAATGCACACACATACATATGCATGCACAAATACTCCTACACCTCCAGAAATAGAGGCAGCAACAGTCTCACTGAATATCGCGGCCCACATGTTGATAATGTCACCTTTTCAGTGTTTCATTACCTTGTGCTAACAATCAGAGAACATCTCTCTCTCTCTCTCTCTCTCTCTCGTTCTGTCTTTATTTTGGGATCAGTGGGATGTTTGAGAGGAACTGTCATTCTATTTAATTGCCATAGCTATAGTAATGGTGCTACACAGCAATTTCTCCATTGCATCTGGAGAGGGAAGATAGTTTATGATCCATTAATGTCTGTAGGCAAAAAATGGAGGGCAGTATGGAAGCAAGGTCCATCACGGAGGAGGTTGAGTCGCACTCACTGATGTAGAGGACTCCTCATCTATAACAATCAGTTGCTCTTCATAACACAAATGACCACTGACATAACCACCGATCACTTCTCTGAGAAGCACAATAGGGTTGCAGCAGAAGGACTAACCTTATTGTTGTGACACTTGCAACAGTTTGATTTCATAAATCATGACACCCACAGTCGACAAAGAGACATAAAAAGGTAGATAAACTGAGTGTTGATGGGTTTACCCTTGACTGCATCCCCGTCCACAATTTCTCATAGACAGAGAGAGAAGACAAATGGTCACTGAAGGGTCCATTCAGCTAACATCAGCAACATGAAGAAAAAATTTACAGAAATGAACACAACCATAGGTTGATGATGGAATAGCATTTTTCAAGATCTGCAGTTCTGTTTGGTAGCATCCCAGAGCCGGCTGGGATAACATTCACTGATCTTAAGGTGTGTTGCCAAGAAATCTTTGTAGGAATATGCAGGGTAATAACTTGTCAGAATCTAATAAACATGTCCTGCTAAATGACATGAATATATAACTGTCACTGTAACAAATTACACAGCATATTAACACTTCACATCTGCGTTGTGATCTGTGTTATCTACTAATGGTTCATTTTGTACGATTGGGATACAGATGTAGGAGCAATCATTATAAAAGTATGCCAAATGTACACATGAATGAAGAGAGGAGAAGTAAACAGATGAGAGGAGAAGAGGGCTTTCCATTCTCATGAAAATGTGTCTTTCAGCTCAAGCTCAAACAACCATTAGATACCAAAAGGAACATAGATATATATATATAAAATATAAAAAGAGTATAGAGATATTTAAAAAAAGATCCCTCAAATCAATCAGCGTGTGATCAGTCTGCAAGCCTGCACATTTAAATGTCCACCAATTTTTACTATTTACTCAAAGTTGGGACATTTTAATCAGTGAACTCAATACCTCAATAATATCTCAATATCAACAACACGTGACTTTCTAATTGGTTTGTGAACACAAACCTGGTAATTGTAGGCCCATCATATTGAGAAGAGCAAGCTCTGTTTGTCTCCCCTCTCACTGATGTATTGAATATATGTCCTGCAAAAATTTTATCTCTGTTCCTCCATAGAAAGTTTGTCCCTTAGGTTATCCCAAAATGTCACTGTCAGAAAGATGGCTTGTGTCAAATCTAGTTTGCAAATTTCTTCTCAACCACATATATTTTATTGAGAATTAAGTTGGTTCAATCTACAAGAACAATAGATTTGTACATCACATTGTTTACAGTGTAATATTGATAACCAAGTGCAAAAGAATAGAAGATTGTTAACTCAACTTAAAATATGTAGCTACAGATAAGATACAAACTTTACTTAGTCCAATATTCAAGACTCTAATATAGTTATAGCAATGCAGAAGATAAAAACTTCTTCAAAGCCACTGTCATATTATTCCTGCTGAATTTTAAATCTGAAAAAAGCTCTCATTCATTTTGAAAATTATGAATATGAGTTATACAAGGGATGAACAGTAGCTCAAAGTGCTTTACAGCAAGGAGAAAATTAGAAAAAAAAAACACTTAAACATAAGTAAAGTCAGTCACTGCTCTCTTATGCTTGAGTGGCAGTAGTGTACAGTGCCACTAGGCAGAATCAGTGTCCAGGAAAAGTATTTGAAGGAAAGCAACTAAGCAGTGGAACAGATGGTCACTGAGATTTTAATGCCCAGGCCAAACTAAACTGTTGCGCGTTGGTTGACTAAATCTCAGGGTTATAATCAGTGTTATGTAAACTGACGAGTGAGAGCGCTGCTGCTGCTGTGCGGTCTGCCTCCGCTCCATGGCCCTACTCGCTCGCATCCACAGCGCTGTTTGTATGTGTATGTTTAGAGTGTATTCACGAGCAGACGCCAATGTTTTTGAGAGGGAAAGGGAGAGAAGAGCCAGTATGGACTGAACCATGAAGGATGAGATGGAGAAACCAAGAGAGAGGTCAAGGCCAACAGGAAGAGATGCTGAAAAATTCAGACATTCAGTGGAATTCATATATGTTTTCTATAGCAGAGCCATTTGAGTGACACCAACAAGACTAAAGAGGACATCAGTTCATCACAGTACGCAGCAACCACCGCAGCTGAATGCTGAGGCCAAAGCGGAAGTGTCCACAGAAGCACTTCCTCTAATGGCCACTAGAGGCTGGCTCCAATAAGCTGTATTGAAGTGAGTGGGAAAAACCCCAACATATCCAAGAGAGATATAAATAGAAAGTGGGTCTAGACAAGGGCAGATTTAGAGACTTTTGAATGTTGGGGCCAGACTGGGGCACAGTTTTAAAGAAGTAAAAAATGTGTTATGACTGACATTTAAAGCCCTGGTTCTTCTCAATAATAAACTGTACATTATTAATACTTACACTGTTAACTCTGCGTAATAAATGAATGCCAAATAAACAAATTTAAATATTCTAATATGAAATGATATCAATAAATATCGCTCCTTGGATGTTATATGTAATCCAAATAGCCTACAGTCAGGGGCAAATTATGAGACAACAGGGCCCCTGGACACAGACATATAAAAGCCCCCCTATAGCTCCTACATAGGAGCAAGGCACCCAGACAGAAGGAATGGGTCATTTGTAGTCCTCTTGTGTCTCTTTGTGGTTGTATTGCATCTCTTCGTGGTCATTTTGTATCTCTTTGTGGTCGTATTGTGTCAGTCACTTCATATAGATGTTCAGTCCAGGGGCCCCTGGGCCTGTTCAGTAATCCATCCATAAAGCTAACAAGCCAACTGGCCACCACTCTCTAGCCCTGCCCTTGACTGACTGTCCATATGAATGGCATTATAGGACACTGTGGCAGGATATACTAACTGTGAATGGGAAACTACTGAATTGTATAACATAAAGAGGCAGTGTAACATTTAACCTTGTTGGAAAAGTACTGGCTGCGTCGCTGCGAAGATAGGAAGATGCTGAATTGTCTGAAGACATAGCAGCTACAAAAATATAATACAAAAGTCTTTCTTTTTTTCTCCTCTTTATTATTTTAACATTATTTGGATCCATGTTAGCTTCTACAAAGCGGTTGCAGACTCCATGGCTTCTAATGTCTCCTATTACTCTACATGTAGGATTTGGTTATACATCACTGATATAAAAAGCAGATTCTTAGCTAGATTTGGAATGTTAAGGTACACATAAATCACTTGAAAAGGTGTGACTATGTGAAAATAATGAGAAATAAAAGCTTATTGCAAGTAAAGAGCATTTACACACTTGCATGCATGCACACACCCACACAGTTCACATACAGTACATTTAAGTATGACAAAGTAGTCCATTGGCTGTCTTAGTATACAGAAAATCAAATTTATATTGTACTGTATGTACTTAGTGATACAAAGGTGCAGCAGAGAGGCCTCTAAATTCTTTATCTCAGGTTAGCACATACAGTATATGTATTCTAAACATAGAGCTGAGCAGTTTACTTCTTTTGATATTCATTCACAAGGTGTTTATAAATTGTGGCAGTACATTGGCAATCATGAATATTTGAGTGTGGAAAGATCAACTGGTTGCGTAGTCCAGTTGCCTGCAGAGATTTGCATACTATCTCTAGCTTTAGCTTGGGATTTACCTCATTATTTTGTCCTGCATTGTGTGTGTGTCTCTTTGTGTATCTATGTGTGTGTGTGTTTAAGTAGAAAGATACATTTACCACAGTGTACATATGTGGGATATAAATGGATATTTGTGCACAACCCTTATGTATGCATGTCTGTTAATATGCATTAATTTGCTTGTATGTGATTTTGGAAACAAATACTGTATACACAAGCTTTTGTAATATACTTAAGTTACTGTGCAGATTACATCTTGGTTTACTTTAAGAAGTTCATCTTACTCATTTATGTTGTGTAATTAAGCTGTAGAATAGGTAAATTATTTATTTTTAGTTGGAATGTTATGTATTTTTTTTTATTTCTCCAATAATTATGTCATTATCACTTACAGCATAATAACAATTTTTGTTTATGTGTAACATTTAAGTTAACAGTAACTAGTGAATCTGATTATACAGGGTACAGTATAATCTGTTATGTAAAATATTATACAGAATTTCCCGAATTTCTCAGCCCAAAGAGAGACAAAGTCACATAACAGAGAAGACAACATGTTAATCAAAATTGTATTTACTGGACTTACATCTGAGTAAAAGCTGTAACTTTCAGAACTCAAAAGATTGTTTCTCAAGTGACACCACCCAAAGCACACCATACCTACTGTGAAGCATGATGGTGGCAACATTATGTTGTGGGGGTGTTTCTCTTCAGCGGTTCAGGGTTGAAGGGAAAACGGATGCTGCCAAATACACCCAAATTCTTGATGAAAACCAGCGTTTTTGGGCAGGCGGTTTACTTTTCAGCACGACAACAACCCTAAACACACCACCAAAAAAAACAAGCCAATGGCTTAAGGATAGAAAGGTGAATGTCCTTTAGTGGCCAAGTCAGAGCCCTGACCTAAATCCGATTGAAAATCTGGGAATGGACTTGAAGAGAGCAGTCCATCGCCGCTCACTACAAAATCTGACTGAACTCGAACAATTCTGCAAGTTAGAATGGACGAATATTCCCCAATCTAGGTGCTTAAAGCTGGAAGAGACATATCCAAAAAGACTGATGGCTGTAATTAAAGCAAAAGGTATCTCTACGAAGTATTACATCAGGGGAAAGATCACTTTTCCAAGCCTGTTATTCTAGTTTTTAATTTTTTATTAATTTTCAGAATTTTTAAAAATATTATTTTCTTCAATGTTCTTTAATTCTTTTAACATGTTTTAAAACTATACTTATCCCTTCCCCCTTGACATACATGTCTGGCTTAAGTGTTTTTATTTGTTCAAACAAGAAACATACCCATCATCATTTTAACAAAATCTTATTTTGAGACACAACTGATCAAACCACTGAGCAATCTTTACCATAGATGTTGTAAGATTATCCATAGCAGTTGTACACGTCGATATTTGTGTACATATACATGAACAGTATGTTCAGTTAAATTCATGTGTGCACATACAGTCTGTATGTATAGGTAGGTATGTATGTGTATATATGTGTGCATATCTGCCTACATGAGCAAGCATGTGTGAGTCGGTATGAATGTAAATGTGAACGTGTGTGTGTGTGTGTGTGTGGCACACTGGACTTGGCCTGAAATAAAGTCAGAGGAGATGCCAGTTTATGGCTGATTGCAGAGAGAAGCTCACAGAGGGGAAGCTCTCTTCTGTCTTTTACAATAGCCTGATTTATTCCTCAGGATGACTGATTGAGGCAAGTCACTTTTAATGCTCTGCAGAAAGGGAACTACAGGCTACAGCCACAGTGGCTGTGTGTCCACCAGTAAAACTGCTAGAAGGCAGCATTAGCTTCTGACAGTGCATTCTGGTCTACTCTGGAGCCAGCCTTCTTACATTTTTGTGTGTTGGAGGAGCTCTACCGTAACACTGGCTTTGATTTACTGTGAGTGTTTCTCCCCTTCTTGGTACCACATGTGGATAGCACCTCACTGAAAATATTTCCACTGATTCATCCACACCTGTGGAAAGTCTCATTTAACCTTCTGCATCCAGATCGGATGGATGAGGAGTAAAAAGATGAAACCAGGAGCTGGACAGAAGGGAAATGAGACACTGTTAAGCAGTAGACACCAAGGCCGGGTTCAAGAGCTAGATCAGTAGCAGACTTTCAACCTGCTGGCACTGTGAAATGCACAAGCCCCAGGGGCAAAAAAGGCAAGCACAAATCAAGCTTTACGGCAGTAATTGAACTGAAGTACTGCACTTGGGTTTATCTCTCTCTCTCTCCTTCTGGAGCCTCAGTTGAAGGCAGCCAGATGGGAGCCCTGCCTGCTGTTGCCTACTGGACAGAGAGTGGTCTTGAGCAACCTCTTCATCGAGGAGCAGCTCTAAACTAACCGGAGCTACAACATGCCGCTGGCTAGAAGAGTCCATGAGCAGAGAGGCACACAGAGCAAATAAACCAAAACTGAGACTTCACCTGCTGTTGTCTGTGTGCTTGTGGACCAGGACTGACAAAGAATCACAGTCATTAAAAGGCAGGTGTTACTAAAAAAAGAGTTCAGCAAAACCTTTCAGGGTCATGAATGTTCAAAGGGCCACTTTTCCCTTGAGAAACAACAATCCTGGTGCTTTAAGTGCAGGACAAAGGCTCCATAGGACACCCCAAAGAGCAAATGGTTGTGTGTGTGCACGTGCATGCGTACACACACATGGAAACACAGTGACTTTAACTTTAACTTTAAAAGGTCAAATGGACAATTGCTAAAACACACTGACATGTTCACGATTGATTGTGCACCTGAGCAAAACATGCAGTACACACTCAGAAACACACATGGCCACAGGCACAATACAAAAATATAGTGGGGCTAACATTAAGTGCAAACACACAAAGGTGGCTAAAGGTTAGTTTTTGTGTTAATGCGTCAGTGATGCAGGACAGACTCTGCCACACATTGCTTCTGATTATCAATTTACCACAGCTGGTACTAAGTTTGTGTGAAATGAAACATATCGCCGCACACAGCACGATGGATGCACAAACAGAGAAGGGGGGGGGGGCGTAGTTCGTCAATATCCCTTATTTTAAAATTCAAAAGCACTGCAAGTGATTATTTCCTCATAACCTGCACATCTCTCACCTAAATTACCGTCATCCATCTCTATCCGTTTAGCTCCGCGCGCGCATACACACACACACACACACACACACACCTCACTTCACGATCCGTTCCCATCACCTGCCCAGAGATGGAGCTGTGAGTAGGCAAGTCGCCTTTGCTTGCCAGTGTTTCTTTGAGCGGCGTCACTGGAAATTCGGCTTAATTGATCACTTGCAGTGTTTTGGAGAAGACGTCTATTGTTGCCCGCGAAGAAATGATCCTCTTTGGCAGAACGGAAGGTTATTAAAACGTGAGGAGGGGGGGCGGCTCTCGGCGGAAAGACGAGAGCCGTACTTTTCTCCTCTCCACTATCCGTCTCGGGGGTGCGCGCCAACACGCCGGCACGTGTTGGTTATGCATGCTCGCACGTGCACGCGCGCGCACACTGGCAAATCGAGTCACAAGCAGCGGTGGCGTCTGGCTTTGAGAGAAGGAAAGCAGCTTGAAATGATACTCCACTTGCATTACAATAGTATTAATTCTACGGAAGGAGCTCGGTGGGGTTGTGTGTGTGTGTGTGTGTGTGTGTGTGGAGGGGGGGGGGG
>LKNJ01000926.1:86239-117899 GCA_002120245.1 Maccullochella peelii
GGGGGGGGGGGGTCTTATTATTATTAAAATATGCGCGTGCACCTGCAGGATCAGGTTATGAGGACGAAATATGAGCAGAGCTCAAGAAGAGGGGCGAGAAATCCATGTCAAATGGATTGGACATTTAATTTAGTTGTATTTAGAAGGTTTGAAATGATCACATAACATCTATAGGCCTATCCTAAAATGTCGAACAATTTGATTTTAGATAGATAGATAGATCTCTTATTGAATACAAAGAATACACAGGCATATAAGCCCATGACATCCTTCATAACTAATCACGCACATGCACTAGCCTACTTTAACCACGCGTGAGGAGGCAATACATACACACACGCGCCCACAGAGGAAACGTTGCACTGCAGACCAGACTGACGTGACTACACTGCCAGCTCACTCTGCCTGCTCTGATGAAAATAAACCCCCAGTCAAAACTGAAGGCGAAAAATGAGTTGCTCCTCTGTCAAAAGCATTCCAAATTCAACAGCTGGGATTCATAGGAGGCTTATGCAATCATGAATTACACTGATATGATATAAACTGCCCATAAGAATGCCCTTGTTTTACTCTTATGCCTCCTGCTGTAGTCCTTGGTGATGAAAATGTCTTCTGATTTGTAGTTTAACTTGAAATACGCAGATGACTACAAAAATATACGCTGGGTATCATCAGCTCAATTTTTTTTCCTCCCTTGCAGATGCACGCAGCTCAGCGCTCCTTGCCGTTCTGAGCTCAGTCTTGAGTGGCGCGGCTGTAGCAGCAGAATATTTGGCTATAAACAGAGACACTGTGCTGTTGCCTCGATGCGAAACGCAGGCTTTTAGGAGACGGTGAGTGATTCGAGGAGGATTTTATTGCAGAGAGAGGCTCGTCTCATCAGTGCAAGCTGGTGAGGGAACACGATTTTCTTAACATTTTGGAGGTGTCTTTTCCCTGCGTGTGTGCGCGCGTATCCGAGCCGTGTAATCCATTCGTGTTTCATTTCTTTTTTTTCCCGCTTCATCGTAAGTACTTATACTGTCCGTTTTATGACTGCTACTCTTGTCCATAAGATGCTCTAGCTGTCTTGGTCGCCAGACGGTCTTTTGATAGATGTCAATTTTATCTCCTTGGAAATCATCACGTAGCCTATAGGAGTCAGGGAGGGAGACAGAGAAAGCGCGATGGGGAAAAAACAAGGGATCCCAATTGAAAATGTAAGAGGATTTTTATTTAGCAGCCACTGAAAAGAGATTAGGACGACAGCAGTGGAAGTTTAATTGTGCTGCATATAAAATGGGCGGGCTAGTCTTTGTATTAGGTTGGTACAGCCTATTCTAAAATTAAATGGTCTGCGCTTGGACACAGTCTGTTTGCCATGCACTTTATTTACAGGCACGGTTGATGAACTAAAACGTTTATTTTGGATAGAGACCCCGGCACCCAGGCCAGATTTGTTAGTTTAGTAGAAGAATTTTTTGTTGCTGACAGATTGAGAGAGTTCAACTCACTACAGCACCACCAATGAACAGTGAGAGAGACCTGCGCATATCGTCAGCAGGCGCTTCTCCAGCCTCAAGCTAAAATTCGTCAGATCTGAGATCACAGAGGATTTTTCTCATTCAGTCCTGCTAGAAACGATATTCTCAAAAGTTTGAGGATATAGCCAGCGGACACCGAATATACCCCGACTCATCTGCTGTAAGTGATTTTCTCCATTTTTCACGCCTTTTTATCGGGCAGAAGAAGGGGAGAGGGGAGTAACGCTCGGGTTTAGAAATGGATGGTTTATGTTGCTGGACACCGCTAGAATCGAAGGCGAGTTTTATTGGGGAGCAGGGGGAGTTTGCCGTCGAAACTGGAACCGTTAAAGCGGTATTTTGTGTCAAACAAGCCGTTTGATGCTTTTAACGGGAGGCAGCCTGGTTTCAGCACCGCGGACAGCGCTCCGAATAAAACAGCATCAACGCACATTTGCTTAATTACTCCGCCACGCACGAATTGGATCGCCATGCATGTATTTAAACCAGCCTTGCAGGGATGCCAGTTGCATGCATAATTTCTATCCAGCTCGAATATATTCATCGTAGGCGAGAGGTTGACGTTTCATCTGAATAACTTAGAAAGTGTGCTTGTGCGGGATTGTCTCATCCATTCGTTAATCTGCATCATCCCCGCTTTGTCAAATCCTTGTCAACCAAAGGATTTATTTTTGTTTTTATTTCATTTTTAACAGAGCATTGTAGGCTATGTCCCCCGACTCCCATCCGCTCACAGTGCACCTTGGAACATCAAGTAGCAGGGGTATTGTCTTCTATGTGGGCTGTGTTTCAGTGGCAGAATTTCGTGGTCGTTGGTGAAATACTGGTTTATCGCTTTTCTATAAGTAAGTAATTGGTCCTCTCATGGGCACATCGATTATGCCTTCAAAAATGGACCGTGAATATGAGCATTGTGTTTTGCATGCACTGTAGCGCAGGCTAATTGCTTACATACTTTATGACCCGGCTGACATCATAGCTTAATGATTGAGGTGGAAGCAAATGCTCTTATTTCAGTGGGATTTGGTTTGATATTGCGGTACCGCCGCGTTTCACATTGAAGGGTATTAGAGGAGGATGTGTACAGGTGCTACAAGCTCACACAGGGTGTTATGTGGTCGATAATATGTTGCCTTGTTATTTCTTCTTAATCATTATGCGCTACAGATGCAGCCATACCGTGTGTTTGTGTTGAGAGTCAGCTATGAAAGTCGTATTTACACTGGGTGGCTTACTGATCGTTAAAATGCTGAGCAGTTATTTAAACATGGTCTCCCACATAGTTAGGGTGTAGAATATGTCTCTTTCAGTGTGACAGATAATTCTAAACGATGATGTAAATCTTTGAAGGAAGCGTGTGTCAAGTGGCATGTGATGGCCCAACGCATGTGGCAGGGCCATTTGGTTTGATTCATATGCTGTCAGTGAATCTGTGAGAGATGTTAAGAACCAGGACCAAAAAACCTCACATAAAGCATTTCTATAGGAACAAGGTCTCCCTCACAGCCTCCACCTCCATTGTTGGCTGTTGTTGTTTTAGCACATCTACATGTTTGTAGACTCTTGATGTGATGAAATGTTGGGGTTAATGGTGGACCACTGGCTCATGACTTGGTAATGATGTCCATTCTCTCTCTCTCTTTGACCTCCAACAGTGAAAGGTCCTCATACTGCAACTATGTGTGGACGGAGCAGGACGGCCTTTCTGTGTCTGGGGGCTTGCTTGCTTGTCGCCAACAGCGTACTGGGTGGGAAAAGGTAAGAACAAACTTTACCTTACAAATGCATATGTACCTGTGTATTACAATGGATCATTGGATAACTCTAAAAATATGAAAGCCACAAATAATCTGCACATCATGCACACTGTTCATATGACGGTTTTGAAGCCTTACGCAGAGACAAACACTCAGTGGGGTCATTATTGTAGGTCTAAATATTGCCTATACGATCAAGATACTATTGGAACACTGTAATTGCATCTAGTGACATTTGGGGGATAAACCATGAAGACCATATTGCATTGGGGGAAAAATTGAATGCAGTTTTGTTGAAAATGACAATTACCTTTTAATGCTGGTCTCAGAGATTGCCAAATGGTCAACTGGATAGTATATATGTCAGTAAATCAGTCAGGCAGTCAGCCAGCCAAGCGGGCAACCAGTAGTACACCTGCTGGGCTGATATGCTGTCTTCCTGCCCATTGCTTGGCTTATTGGGTTACACCCTTACGGAGCATATTCACTGTGGTTGTAACTGGGGCATCCCCACAGGACACCTCCATGCCTATAATTGCATAGAGGTAATAAGAAGTGCAACACAGAGAGAGGAGATGAGGAGCTCAAATAGCCACTATCCACGTTACCATAGTGTTACACTTTTTTTTTGGTACACTAGCCTTGTGAACCAACATCTACATTCTCAGTTTTAAGACCTGGGCTGTGTAGAGTAGATAATGTGTGTTGCATCATGTTACTTGCCACAGATTTGTGCACATGTGTTTTTGACAGTGACTGCGGGGATAGTAGGGTCGATGTACAGACACACTTCTCAATGTCAACACTGAGGTGTCAGATGTCACCTAACCAGAAGGAGAAAAACAGAGAGAGAAAGAGAGTGAATGATTGGATAAGAGATGACAGCATTAAGATCCACTGTCATGTGACTGCGTTAATTCCCACATGATTCAAATGCTGGGCAGCCATTCATGTGTAGCATACCACAAAACATCATAATCTGACTCCTCTCCTTGGATTAATGTGGATAACTTTGACTGCTGGTTGGAACACTGCAGTAAATAAACATGCTGACCAGTTAAACATTCACAAAGTAGTAATTCATCAGCTGTTGCAACTGCATGAAATCATTTGAGCTCTCATCCCGTTATGGTTCTTTTGGAGAATCCTGAAGAGACTGAAGGGATCAGGCTTTTCTGCACGGTTGAATAATTCAGTAGAACTGTCGCAGGCAGTTGACTTAAATGGTGATGTCTTGAGATGGTCCAGCTTGCTTCGCTCTCAGTTACAACCGCTACACCCCCAAAACACACATCCATACAGTATACAGTATATGTTTCAGCTTACATGCACTGAGCACATGCAGAACACAGATGGAACGTGCCCTATTATAAATGTACAATGCACTGCAATACGTCATTATTGCACACTGATTTGATCTAACTGATTAATCATGGCTGTAGCGTAGTTTTGAGATGTACTGACTAGCAAATGGAGGGTCTGATTTACTGGGTTTGATGTGCTCTATGTTGAGCACATTAGAGAAAATGTAAAAGTACTGATTACTTTACTGAGGAACTGTCACTGCAAACTGCAAAGCAATTATCACCCAAAGATTTACTGTATAATCCAGTCCCCTTTTTGATGTCAAATACAGAATCACACACTCACACATACACACACATACACACCTTGGGGGATTTCAACGAGACACGATAATCAGGAAGACCTAGCACTCTGCTACAGTATGTTGCCAACGAAAGAAATTGCCTTATAATTAGATATCCGAGTGACGAGAGAGAGAGAGAGACAGAGAGAGAGAGAGGGAGAGAGACGTACAGTAAAATGGAGAAAGGAAGAGAGAGAGAGACATTAGCAGAGTGAGTGTGAACGGCACTGTTGCTGTTCAGATGACCTGTAGATGGGGATGGTGTACAATGTTTTATGAGGAAGTGGCCCCTGGCTGATAAACATGTGTATTCTTCCACAGCACCTTTTTCATCTCCATTTTCTTTTCTTTTCCTTGACATACAACCCTAACCCCCCACCCCCCACGCTTCCCATATACACTGTAAAAAATGTCTCTATATAAAAAAGATGTCTATATATAAAAAGATGCGTACCATATTGTTCCATCCATTCCTAATATGTAAAATGTTTGGCATTCTATTGAATTGAGATAACGAATTTGACTTGTCGGTATCTTGAATCAAGGTAAAATAAAGCAAGAATGCAAGGTCAAAAAGTGTGCCCTATACTGTGGCCATTATTTCCACTGATTATTAATGACTTGTAAGGGTAGATTATTTTCCTTGTTTTTCCCCCTATTATGTGTATTTTAATTATTGGTGAACTTAACAGAGCTAAGGGACATCTTGGCTTGTTTTCTCTGTTGGTGGAGACTACAACAAGAGGATTGTAACCCTTGGGACAGACCAAAAACTGTTTCGGTGTCTTGCCCTGATTTGGCAAATTGGAATGCCTAAATAAATGTAGAAAGTAGGAATATTAAGAAGAGAAGAGAAGGTTGTGTTTTATTTTAGCCAGCTGAGTCCCATGTCCCATGGATGCAATTTATGCTTCCTGTATTTATACATAATTGTCTTCCCAGACCAGAACAAAAGAGATTAATTATTGTTTTGAATTTGAGTATTTCAAAGCTGTTACCTCCAAGACTGACTCAAAACAAAATTGCTCATCACAGTTTTCTACAGTTTTAATGCTGGATTTGGTTTTCAGACAGTTCTTTTTGTTTTGGCAGATAGAGGGCTGCTTGTGAATTAAGGGAAATTGGTGGCAGAGAGATGCGCATTAACCCTTTTATACAAATCCATGTGTGACGCGGATGGCGCATTCTTATTTAGACAGAAAAAAATGTTTAGCTGCTCAAATTCAAAGCTGTGGGATCTGCCTCAATCCCACAGCTTTGAGTGTCTATAAAATGCCACTCCCCAGTTTCACTTAACAGTATTGTCACCTTTTCCCAACCTCGCTCTTCTGCCTTTTATCTCCCTCTACTCCATCTCTGTTATCTCCATCTTTTTTTTCCTTCTTTCTCTTTTCTTTAGAGCTTTCCTCGCATGTTTCTTCAGACGCCACTCTCCCTCCCGCCGTCCCTCCTCCTACTTTTCCTCCCCTTCTGCTTGCAGGTCCCTGCTAACTAATCTTGATGACCTCTTCCTCTCCTTGGAGCTGTTTAGCTAGCAGAGCTTGTTTCCAAACACTTTTTATTTAGCATGCAATCAAACCAAACGCTATTGGCATAAAAAAGAGGGAAAGGATGATTGCATAGCGGCATACAATACATTGTTAGAGACTTTCATCTGATTATTATCAGCACTAACACGCATGCAAACATATGCATGAATATGCACACAAGCTTGCATATGAGCCTACAGTACATGCATACCTTGATTCAGGTATGCAAACACACACATGCACACACATACTCTCTAAACATTCCTGTCGTGTCTTGCCTTTATGATATGCAAAGTAATTAGGGACTGTATTCCTGATTATGAGTGTGCTGAAATATGTATGCGTGGAGATGCTGCTAACTCTGCTCTCACAATTACTGATAGTGACTGTTTTCGGCATTGCTCTAAGCATTTTGTTTCATGTTGTTCAAAGAGCACATTCAGCAAGGCCTTTGTGTTCTAAAAGACCATATTAAGGTATAAATAATGTATTATGATTTCTCTGTTCTCTCTCTGTGAGATTGTGCCTAAGTGGGTGTGTGTGCGCATGCTCATGTGTGCTCTGCATGCTCAGTTTGACATCCCGCTGATGAAAATAACACTTGCAGCCATGCATTTATTAATATACAGATTTTCTAAAGGGATAATAGGAATATTTCCCTGTCCTGTCCACCGCTGAACAATAATTACTTGCTCATACATCTCATATGAGTATGATCTTATGGTCACAGACACGTTTCATGGTCACACACTGTGAATTATAAATTGGCAACAACAGCAGCAGTTTTCATGTCCATTTTTTCCCAGTGTGATTCACGATGCATTCTGTGCTGCCCATGTACTCCAACAGAGCTGTCTGTGCTAACTACAGAGCAAAGATCACCTTTTTATTCCTTTGATATATGATTCATATTCAGAGTTTGTTCTTACTCTTTTGGCAGTTTTGACTGTGATTTTGGACTGTAGCTGTGGCGACTTTAAACCTTCTTCTTTGCTTTGCCAGCTCTGGGCAGAACGGCATGACAGATGAACAGAAAGATAACACTACAGTGTTCACCAAGATCTTAGACAGCCTTCTGGATGGCTATGACAATCGCCTCAGACCAGGACTGGGAGGTCAGTAAACCCAAGTCATTGAATGTATTTTGTCCCTCATGGTGACTGTTTGAATCATTGAATTTTTTTTTTTTTTTGCAAATATGTAAATATCACCCCAAAGACTCCAACAAATAGCTTACTTTCCACATGACTAACAGATAGTAATATCACTATGACTAAATCCTATGGAGGTGGGTTTGCTTTCAGTGTCAGATTTTGTGTGTGATAGTTAAAAAAAAAGAATTGGAGACTCATTCTTCACCTGCTGCTTTTGTGAAACATTGAATTGTCAAAATGCCAGCACATCTAATAAAACACAATGAATGGCATTTTATTGTGTGGGCTGCTCTTCACTCTATTGTCAACTGTCCATTGCTGGAGAGAGAAACAAAATGGCAGGGAGACTGAGAGACAATCCAGAAACGGGAAAATGAGAGAACTAGAGAAAGAGAATGAAACAGAGAGTAAAAGGGAAAAGAGGGAGAAATAATGTGAGAATTGGTGTGTGAAGGACACTGAGGATCACACAGTGTGATGCAGCAGGCTTCAAACAGACAGGCGAATAAAACCAGACCTGCTAGAAGTTCAGAAGCCGAGGGGGAAGAAATTATGGATTATGATGGGTATCATTCATAAATCATGCTGTCATATTTCAGTTTCAGAATCACAAGGAATGAACACACACACACACACACATCGCCTCTGCCACCCCCTCCAAATGAATCCCCACTGGACTCATTTTGGCTATCAGTATTATGGGAACAGAGTGGCATATTTTCAGTAACACAGCAAATTTATTAAGAGATTGAACCACTGTCCGGGTAATGGAGCTGACACTGAAACCAATACCAGCAGAAATGGTTATCGACATCCAAAATGGGCATTTTTATGGTGTTGTTTTCTTTCCTGTGTGTGTGTATGTGTGTGTGCAAGTGTCTAAGTGTTAAAAATAATGCTGAATAGATTGAATGGATCAGAGGCTATAGCCAGGTGGTCTTGTATTAACAGGTAGTTAGGGGCTAATGAATGCCACTGATAGTCACTCACTCTGGCAATTTCCTGCTTCAACAGAGCGTGTAACTGAAGTCAAGACTGACATTTTCGTGACTAGTATTGGGCCAGTTTCGGACCATGACATGGTAAGACTCTTTTTGCCTCTGTAAATGTCACCAGTTTTCCCGTGTCCCCGTCCCACCATCCTCACCACTCTCTTCTAACCTCTCTGGACACAATGGTCTCTAAGTTGTAAAATAATTATTAATTTGGCGATTCATTCCATTAACTCTTGATGTCTTAATAAACCTGTCACATGTGTGAAATGTATTTTCTGGTGCATGGTTCATAATCCCACTCCACACAAATGCCACCCCTACTCGTAAATATGACTGCATATGACTTTTATGTGCATGTCGAAATATGCTGTCAACTATGACCCCAAACTCTATTTATCTAATTTGGAATACTGAAAAAAGCCTCACATATTCTGTTTGATTAGCTCATATAGCATTTATATTTCAGAACTATCCCCATGTTGATCTGTCTTTACTGAAAAATCTGGAGCTAAGAAACATGTTAATAAATGCAGTTATCAAATCACGTTTAAACATTACAGTATGATGAGATGATTTGACAGTAGGTGGCAATAAAAAATAGCAAAAAGCAACATCAAAATATGAATCATCGCTTTTATGATTCCTTTAGTCTTCTTCAATATGCTACCTAAAAAAAGTGCCGTGGGCTGTTCAAACATAAGCATCTGATCTTTGCTCTGTGCACCGGAAACCAATTAATCTCATCTAAATGTCTCACTGCCTCTCCTATACCACTTGAAAAGAAAAGACTCCTCCTATATGCACGTGAAGTGTGTGTACTCTATTTGACATAATCTATTTTAATTGTACTGGCTGACATGCAGGCCAGGACTATTTTACTGCTGTGTTAAGGCCAGAAGGAAGAGCTGAAGTATATTTTCTTTATCTCCAGCCTTTTTCTATCCTCCTCTATTACCTTGAAGCTCTGTTTCAACTCATACTAATTATCTTATGCGGGCCGAGTGGAAAGGATGGGGGGGGACAAAAAACAGGCTGCACTGCAATTTTTAGAGGTTCCCTTTACTCTGGCTGGCAGTTGTGTGGAACCATTAAAATCTGCTCTCAGTTATAGTCATTAGCTATCTTCAAAATGAAATGTCCCACTAATTTTGTGTCCAGGGCTTCCTTTTTGTGTCCAGTGTAATTTAGATTATTGAGCAGGGAAGTTTCCCCAAAGATAAATGCCAGCAAAGATCATTTTGGTCACTTACCTAACAATGCAATACCAAATGACCAAATACCAAATGATCCTCCATTTGCATAAAGTGAATTAAACTGACCAGACCATAATTATGTAAATAATAAAATGAAAGAAAATGAAATGATAGAGAACATTTACCATACTCTAACAGTGGAGGCATTCTTTTAGAAAAGATACCAGCCAGAAAACCATGCACCTCCATCCATTAGATCCTCCCTATGTTTGCCAAAGCAAAACATGAAGGGACAGTTCCCAGCAGGGAAACTAGGCCAAGGCTACCATAAGAAAGTCAAAGTGACATGAGGAATGGAAAAAGGAAAATGTGAGAACAAAAAAAAAGTGTAGAAAAGGAAAAATAAGGTTGGATTAGTCAGCATCTTCCCCAAGCCAGCTGTAATAGGTAGAAAGAAAACAGCCACAGCGTTGGGTTTTTTTCTTTTTTGTCTCCTTCATTGTTGACTTCTCCTTTTCTGTACCTTTCACTGTCCACCTATAGGAGTACACCATTGATGTCTTCTTCAGACAGAGCTGGAAGGATGAAAGGTTAAAGTTCAAAGGCCCCATGGCCGTGCTGCGTCTCAACAACCTGATGGCCAGCAAGATCTGGACCCCCGATACTTTCTTCCACAATGGCAAGAAGTCAGTGGCCCACAACATGACCATGCCAAACAAGTTGCTGCGGATTACAGAGGAAGGCACGCTGCTGTATACCATGAGGTAGGCTGACACGTTACTACTACTACACCGGTGCAATAAAGGATTTTAGAACTCTCCAGACTGAAATGTTTTTGAGCGTGAAGAAAAAAACAGAAACCAGTCACAGTGCACATTTAACTTGCTGAAGAGGAAGGGGGGTTAAGAGCACACTGAATGTATTTGATCTAAATTGAAATGAGGGTGATTGATATAATTTTATGAACAAACCTGTTCATAAATCATGAAAACATGGCTGGTGACAGTTTTGGTGATTTCAGCTCAAAGGATGAGGGTGGCCTTATTCCATATATTTCAGCAAATCCCATCAAACAACCAAAAGCGTGTTAGCCCATCTCTCAATACATTCTGACTTTCTTACGCTCTCTGTAGCACTCAGCCTTCAGACCATTTGTCCATAAATCTTGACATTACTCGAACTGAAGAAAATAGTCTATTTGTTGGGGACCATTTTCAGCTACGGATTGGTACACATTTGGTGCACTAATAAGTATTTATGGCACCTGAATGGTGAATGTGGGATTGACTCATAATAAATGACGGTGCCCATATTCAAGGTAATGAAGGGACATGTCCACCCAGTCCAACTGTGTGCTATTTTGATGTGTTTTTAATCGTCTTTGGACAATGATGGAGATCTGTGACTCAGAAGAGTAAGCTATATCAGCTACACAGTACTTGTTAGTAAGATCAATTTATTGTTGGTTTTGGTCTTGGTCTTTGCTAATGGAATGTGTTGTCAAAAGGAGAAAATGACCAGCTTTTATCTTTTAAGCTATTAAATGACACACTTTCTGTGTAACTTTTCTGAGGTGCATTGCTTCTACCGTGTTTAACTGTGAATACACACAATACTCCACTTTATATATACTGTATATGGTTCAAGATGATTCACTACGCCACTAAATTTCTATTTTTATTTCCATATATTTATTTATTTATTTATTGTTCTTTAGATATTATGGTGAGCCATTTATAAGTTCTGTGTACCACATACATTTCCATCCCAATTTGTCATTTTTCCATTGTAATGTTCACCAGGAAAAAATAAAATAGTTTTATGCTGTCATGATTTATCACTTTGGGGATGCTACCTGACAGTTGCGAGCAGGAAGATAAGGTGTATGACCAGCTGAGCTGAGTTAAGAACCACTTGTGGCACCTCAGTAGCCTTTAGCAGAAGGAGGGTAAATAAAAGCCTTAACAGTACAAACCCTGCTGCACACCACAGAGCAATGCTAATGTGAGATGTCTAAGGCAAGGGTCGTAAAACATTTGTTTTAGCATGTTTACTAGCAGGGGGAGGGGGTAGAGGCGGAGCCCATATTGCTGTCACAGATGAGCAAGATGAGGGATGGATGGGAGATTAGTGTGTCACGGGTGGCCTGACATGCTGTTTTTCACCAAGCTGTCAGGAAATAGAAACCCACAGCTCAGAGAACTGGAGCATTTCTGTTGGTTTGGGGAAACATAGCTGCAGTTTGACAGTGTTTGGTGCTGAGAGACTGGGGAAAAAATAGCACACCACATGTTCCTGGTGCCTCACTACACTGAAATGTCAGTCCTCTTGCACATGCTCTGTTTTGTCTTATTTTCCTTGCTACTGTTTTTTTTTTTCTAATTCACTATCCATGTCTGTATGAATCTCTCTAGGCTTACAGTGAGAGCAGAATGTCCCATGCACCTGGAAGACTTCCCTATGGATGCCCATGCTTGTCCACTAAAGTTTGGCAGCTGTAAGTGGCCTCTGTATTCACACACAGCCTTGCATACATGGACATAAATGCGCATGAACACACAGCACAGACACACACATGCCTCTCTGACACGCTGTCACCTTCCAACTGGAAGCGTGACCCCAGCACCAGTCCCTGATAAGGGATGACAGTGTGGTAACAGCTGTTCCCCCAGAGGAACTGTCCGCCAAGGCCCCTCTGGTCCCCCCATTCAACCCTGCCAGGCCCCTGCAAGACCCTGCAAGACCCTGGCAGGCGTACAGTGCACAGACCTGTGTTTATCCAAGGCAGCACTCTCTGTAATATTTCCAGAGCATCACACCAGCTGCTCACCGCTGACAGCTACCCCTACCCTGCATGATCCTTGAGAAGACATAACAAGAGATAGAATGATCGAAGTTGGAGACAAGAATAGAGAATGAGAGAAAAACTTCAGGGGAGAAAAACATAGGGGGGAGCAAAATACAGAAAAAGTGAAACAGATAGAGAAGTGAACATCACACTATCTCCGTGCCACTCTTCAGACAGCTGCGCAGCGTGAGTGAGAGGATCGAGCCTCAACCCCCTTTAAATTGAACACACTCCCTAAATATTTCAGCGATGAGCTCTCTTCCGTATGCTGCAGTCTGCAGTTGAGCCATCCTTTCCTCTGCAGTGGTCGAGCCACACTGCAGCTTTGACAGGTTGGGTGGCCGGAGGGAAGAAAATACTGACTTGGCTGTTTTAAGGTCATGTTGTCCTGTTGGGATGTTGTTGTTTTTTTTTTATATAAGTTGAGAGATGACATGACAGGTGACATGATGTGACACGACAATCACGTCACACGATAAAATGTTTAAGAAGCAACAACAAAATATGAGACAGGAGGAGCTTAGATAATAAAAAGAAGATTAGATAAAACAGTGGAGATGAGGTTAGCAGACACTCTTAACAAGGTGAAAAAAAAGGATAATGTGCTTAAATTGCAAATGAGACAAGACAGGCAGAATTGAGATGAAAGCACACTAGACAAGATGAGAGAAGACAAGATGAGACCAAATGAGATCGGGTAAAACAAAACTAGAGGATTTGAGCTGGAGACCTCATTTCAGATTTATCTTTTTTTTCCACCTGGCATCCCCAGCAGCTCCAAAAATATAACCTGCAGTGCAACACGTGACGACAGACAAAACAGACAGACGAGCAGGAAAATAATTTATAACTTTTCACTCCGTTCGCCCTTGCCAGATGCCTACACTAGAGCAGAGGTGGTGTATGTGTGGACCAGAGGAGCTGCCCAGTCTGTGGTGGTGGCAGAGGATGGGTCCAGATTAAACCAGTATGATCTGATGGGGCAGAGTGTGGATTCTGGTGTGGTGCAGTCCAGCACAGGTAGGTTTCAGTTAGGTTACAACATGCTCTTAATTATGCAGTTTACTGTGAAACAAGTAAACGTTTTAAAGGGAGGTTTTGCATTTTGAAATCATTCATTTGACATATTTAATGTTCACACTGTGTCACCCAGGCAAAGCTGAGAAAGATTCAAGCTCAGTACATCTACAGTTACACAGTCCTTTTCATCGCTCTCTAGAAATGGTCTGAAAGTGCAGATTTTGCATCAGTTCGTCTGCATGTTCAGTATCAGTTTGTCACTTTAGGTATGACAGGCCATGTCCCAGATTCATAATTTCCCTACTGGCCATTACGTCTTTTTTCCACCTCCTCTTTTCTCCATTGATACTGGCAAAAATTAGTGACAGTATAAAATGGGTGACCTGTTTGCAGTGACGCTAGCTGCAGGCCGATAGTAATGCTGAAGACAGCCCTATCCCCCAAACCAAGCTTTGTTTTATTAGCAGCAAGCCCCCAAGTGGCTGTATCTACCAATCTTGATTGAATAAGCTATGTTGATATATAAATGAATTATATTGTTTTTCATTATTTGTTCCAGTTATTTATGTCTCAAAATCAACATATTATTAATAACCAGATTAAACCCCAGTGCTGTTCCTGTGACTGGCGTATTTTCTCTGATGAAATGGATCATGGCTGGGTATTGAGCTTGTTGACAAATGGCACCCATAACTGTGCCAATAAATCTCAACTACAATAAAACTGAAGGCCAAAACACAACAAACCATATAGGAAAAAAAAAAGACATTGGACTATAAGGACAGGTACAATAGATTTCCTAAGTGTATATCTTAAAAGTGAAGTATTAAGTTTATCTGTGAATTATTTCTGACCTCTTCATGTCTTTTGTCTGCTGACCACAGGAGAGTATGTTGTGATGACAACCCACTTCCACCTGAAGAGGAAAATTGGTTACTTTGTCATCCAGACATATCTACCCTGCATCATGACAGTCATCCTCTCCCAAGTGTCTTTCTGGCTCAACAGAGAGTCCGTCCCTGCCAGGACTGTCTTTGGTGAGTCTTCTGCTCTCCTCTCTTCTAAACATCTGTGGGTAAAGAAATGAGCCCATCATCAGAGGGTTTCAAATCTGATCTTGGAAAATCAGTGTGGAAGATATGATGACATTACATTAGGCACTCACTCAAAACAAAAAGTGTTGAGCAAGGCGCTAAACCAATTGGGCTGCTTAAAGATATAATAAAATGGAACAAGTCCTTTTAAATGAAAGTACATAATACAACCTGTTATTGTCATTAGTATGTCACAGTATGACATTATGTAGTGATTTTATATCACAATGGTTATTACATTTTTTTAGAATAATGTAACAACATAGTTGTCTAATGACAGAAAATATGGAGTTAAAGAATATAATCTTAGTCATTGTTACATGGTTTAAAAATATTACACTGTCATTTAACCCATTATTACATAATAATCATTGGTTAACATAATAATGAGGTGGTATTACTTTGTGCAGGAATTTATTATATCAGCACAATACTTTATTACATATTCATGTGTACATAACTCATTGCATTAGCATTTGCTTCCCTTCTTATAAAAGAAAAACACGAGTGAATTTGGATTTTTGATCCTAAGATAAATGACTCTGATTGATTTTTAAAATGAAATACTTCTGACACTTGGCTTTGGACTAAATAGAAACAACTGTGAGACACACAGTGTGTCCATGTACAGCTGTTAATGACCCTGGAGTGCAGCTTTATTTCTTTGCGCCAAGATTGAAAAAAGTTTTTGCTGTCTGTATTTTCTACAGTTTGAAAAGACAAGACCTCAGTGTGAGGGAGACTGCTTCCAAAAAAAAAGGATGGGGTCCACGAATTGCCTCATTGTACTGCAGTATACTGAGTGAAACTGTTTGATTAACAATCAAAGTGAAGTAGAGAGGATTACTTGATATCACTGGAGAAAGATTCTCTCGTAAGGATATATTTGCTTTCTTTGATGAGAGTTAGATGGCAATTAGCAGCATAGCATAGCATAGCACTAGCATAGCATAAAGCCTGGGAGCAGAGGAAAAAAGCTAGCCAACCAAGCCTACCAACACCTCTAAAGCTCACTAATTAACATGGCGTATCTTGTTTGTTTCATCTGTACACAAACAGAAATGAAAAAAAGGACAACATGCTGTTACAATTTCTTGGTGAATAGTGGCCGGGCGCAGTGACTTCCTGGTGCCTCTGCTGGTTGCCTGGCAACCTCACAGTGGTGACAGAGTGGTACCAATCTTCTTATCTAATTCTCGGCAAGAAAGATAATACGTGTATTTGCCAAAACGTCAAACTATTCCTTTAAAGCATATTAAAAATGACAGTAAAATGACTGATTGAACAATTGCATATTCAGTCCAAAATTCATTGTACAATATTTCTATTCTCTTCTGTCTCTGCACCAATGAGGTGAACAAGAGCTTTAATCAGTTGTGGCTGGCTGCAGTAGAATTTCAAGCACAAGGCTCAGTGTGAATTTAGATTTACGTGCTCTGAATGTGTGTCTACAAGTGTGTGTGTTTGTGCCTGCGTGATGCAAGTGTTCGTCAGTGTGTGTGTGTGTGTGTGTGTGTGTGAGCACACAAATTGGCCTATGTGTGTTGTGTGCATGTGTCTGCGTATGTGTACATGTTTGTATGTGTCTGTGTGTGTGTGTGTGTGTGTGTGTTTCTGTCTGTCTGTTACACTAAGGTCTTACATAATACCGCCCAAAAGGAAAGCTCTTGCTAGTCTGCAGCATGCTCCGTAGCAGCAAAGCACAGCAGCAGGCAGAATGTCCTTGAGTTACCTCACCCCATACTCTTTCTTCTTCTTGTTCTTCTCTCTCTCTCTCTCTCCTTCTCTCTCTCTCTCTGTCTCTCTCTCGCTCGCTCTTCTCATGAATGTCAGTGTCTCCCTTGGCCCACTACTTAAAGAGCTTTCACAGAAACATTTTACATGCACCGGATTTTGCAGCTCTGCAGTCTCCAGCAGGTTTTTCTACTCTTCCTGCAATGTTTTGGTGTCTGTTTGTGTGAGCTGTGTGCGTCTTCATATGTGTATGCTTATGTGTCACAGCTAGCTACCTGCGGTGCTTGTCACGTGTCGAGGGGAAATGAGGATGGCCTAGATTAGATTCAAACAACTATCTAGGGCATGTGTGCGTCCCTCATGCTATCATTACTGGTTTGGTTATGCTTCATGAGATTACATACATGCAGCATGTGCTCACATGTGCACACACACACACACACACACACACACACACACACACACACAGTTGAATAAACACATGTACACACTTCCATGAAGACACAGAGCAGCGCAGCATCCCAGTATACTAGGTAGGTAATTCATGTGATTAATATGCATCATCTGAGACAGCAGATGAATGAGCCTGTTCTTCAAAGAGGTTACAATGTCAGTTTCGCTGTAAAAGAATCATTAAAAAGACATAGCAGACAATCAAGATCTTCCATTGCCATCTTAATCCTTTCGCTATCATCTAAGTCAAAGATTTATGGTGTATATGAAACCATTGTACACGTGTCTAGTGCTATTAGGATGAAAGAGTACACTGAGCTGTCTTAACACAGAAGCTTTCATACTGCTTATATAAAGTATGTCTTTATCGTGGCAAATCATATGCAAAATGCAACCTAAATAATACCCCATCTGCAATATCGAGTGTAAACTCAGGAATAATGTCTTGCATGTTCATGTTGGACAGAAGTCAATGTCTACTATGGCGTCACTGCTTGTAATGTTTGCAGTGTGCAGGGGGAAATGTATCTCAGCACTTCTGGATCCATTTATCTTTTTGCGACGTTTTATATTGCTGTACACACTGATTATTTTGAGAGCTGGGCTCGTAAATGTTTTTTTTAAACATTCAATGACTGTGATGTGATGCAGACAGATGTCAGAGTTTTGAAGCAGGCAGCTGAGGACTTGACAGGACAGAAACACAAATAACACTTGATGTACTGTAGTTTGCAGAAATGCTCCTCGTTATGTACATGTGACTGCAGTTTTATAGTGTGTCTCATGTCGAAATAAGCGCCCATGTCACTCTTACCTAAAAGTCAAGTCAAGTCAATTATATTTATAAAGCCCAATATCACAAATTTGACACCCTCTATCCTTAGATCCTAGATTCGGATGAGTAAAAACTCCCCTCCCAAAAAATGTTTTAACAAGGAAAAATGGAACAACCTTAAGGAAGAGCATAAGAGGAGGGATGCCTTTTCCCAGGATAGACAGACATGCAATAGACCAACATAGTAAAATTACAGCATGGGCAATCAGGAAGACAAAATATTAGTCTGTACTGAATGCCTCCCATTAACGTAAAGGCTACCATAGGACAAGATTAAATACGCAGAGCGATATTAAATGCACATATTGTTCCACTTATTAAGAGTACTGTAATAAATGTTTCACTTATTTATTACCTCTTATGCACAAAGAGAATAAAATTGGTTTAATAATCCACATAACCAAAATGATAATTAGACCAGCACTGCCTCCCTATATTTTTGATTTCCATTAATGCCAACTGTATGGATGGATGGATGAATATTCGGCAAAATGCTTCACATACAATAGGTGGGCACACAAGAATTAAATGAGAGTCCCAACTTAATATATTGTCATTCTAATGAGAATTTTTCTTAGGGAGATTCACTGTGAGAAGTAGGGACGAGCATCATTCATACCCACAATGGTCATTAATTGTAATTCTTCAAAGGCAAAATAAGTTATTTTAACAGATGTGATGCATTCCATGTCTGAAAAGCAGTCTAGGAGTACAAACAAAAACAAAAAACCCTAAAAGAAGATATGGTGTTTTTAATATTATATTTACTGCAGGAGGAATACCTAAACTGCACAAATGCACTTTAGTCATTCCTCCCGCAGACACCTATTGACAGCTTGGTTTCTCTTTGTTTTGATTTCAGAACAGATATCAAGTGGTGCACCGATAACAGGAGTAAACAAACAACTACTGTAATACTATATGTGTTCTCTTATTACTACAGATGTGATGAGGTTTATGTTTCCAACACAGATGTCCAAAGCTGACACAGAAACCCCATTAACATGAACAAATGCAGCATTGAAAACACTGTTGGAATTACATTGTGTCTATGAAGCACAGCCTCTGCACTAAATCTTTTCCCTAAAGCTTGCCCTGTAGATGAATAGGCAATTTAAAAACACAGCAGTGGGTAGAGTTATCTTATTTATCATTGTGCCGATTAAGAGGCTGATTAGTTTATAGCTAGTTCGGTGTAGTGGAAAACTGTTGGCTATTTATTCATTTGCAGTCCAAATGAAAACCAAAAGGAAACAGCCACTGATAGTACTGATATGGTGCTGTCTCTCCCTCTCTCTCTCTCACTCTCTCTCTGTCTCTAAGCTGTCAGGGACAGCAGCGCTCAGAAGATTAGCTCGCTTCCTTCTCCCCCCCTTTAAGAGCGATTGGCTGGGTATTTATTGGTTCTCCCATGATGCTGTTTAATGTATCTGCTCATTAAGGAATAACGCCTTTTGTGTGTGGGTGTGTGTATCGGAGTTTGGTTGCGTATGTACACAAGTGAGCGCGTGTGTGTGTGTGTGTGTGTGTGTCACTGCATGTGTTTGTTCGCTATATGTGCACATGTGCCAGAGGGAGCTCATAAATTCATGATTACTAGCTGACAACATTGTAGGCAGTGCTGCTATGTACTGTATGTGTGTGAGTGTGTGTGTGTGTGTGTGTGTGTGTGTGTGTATGTGGCACAGTTCCCACAGCTGTGGTGCTGGCACAGTCATTTAACTCACCTGCCAATCAACATGTCACTTTATTTCTTCATTTATGTAAATCAGAGATGACGTAGTGATGCTCAAGGTAATGTGTTTGTGAGTCAGGCCCCCCTGAGGCTCCAGTTATTGATAAGGCATGAATAAATGAGTAGCCGCAGCTCAGTGGAGATGTTGATAGACATCCAACAAAGACAGCTTCACTCCTGGGACTGGTGGAGGGAATATAGAAAGTCATTTGACAACTCCCTACACAACAATCATTTTCATTCATCAACAGCAATTACAAGTTATAAAACAGTGGTACACTCACTAATTTATTAGTTTAAGATCCAACTAATCATCTCCATGTTCCTATAAGTGAAACAATACTCAACAGCGACTAAAATTATCTGTGATATGCATGCAGGCAATCCTGTCTTCTAAAAACTTATTTGCATCAGCATATATTTTTGGGTCAAACTCCGGACTTCTGTTTTCAACATAATAAGGAAACATTTATATTGATCTTGAACTGCTGTAACTAAACATTAACTGAGTTTCCTTGGTTTTCCCTACAATATGAACTACGAACAACAGAAAAATGATGAATGTTTTGATGGTTATGTTTAGGCAGCTAAAAGCACTTGGTTAAGGTCTGGGATACAGAAAGATGGTGGTCATGGTTAAATACTGAAAAAGTCAATGCTGACTTGAAGCTCAAGATGCGACACTTTGACAATCAATATTTCAATGTCTCCTCAATATCTTTCCCTAACCTCAACCAAACGTTTGTCTCTTATGTCAGAGTCCTGTGGTTGTACTGTTCTTGATTGGAAATAAAAAATGCAGTGCCAGTGGATGCAGTTATGAAACAGAATTTTACATATGGTTGATGCAGGAAAGAAAACCAGTTTCACTAGAGGTGTTTTAAGAGTCTTTTAAAAGTTTTCTGAAAGGCTTTGCATCTTTGCAAATGTGTGACAAGTGTTGTCTGTGCTGTCCATGTTCAGGTGTAGTTAGCCAATGAACGGTTTGGAAAACAGTTAATTAAAAGCAACTTTCAATTTAAGTTTAAGTCACACATAAAGGACTATGTATTTTTTGAGTGAGCAGACATCGCACTTCACAATGTACTTTTGACCTCGTCCCACATTTTGATTGTCATGTTTGATTGGTTGCCTACTCAGTCAAAACACTGTTAGAGGCAAATTTCTGTCTGGAACCGGGGAGCATAAGAGGAGAGAGAGAGAGAGAGGGAGAGAGAGAGAGAGCACAGCCATTTTCCTGAAGGCTCACTCTATCCCACAGAGATCTGAGATCGGTGGCTTGGCTGTGATTCAACAGCTGAGCAGTACATTTTACTCACTGGCTTGAGATTGGTCAGATTAGCTGCAGCTTGTCATTCAAGGGTTGTCAATCAAGTGCTAAAGTTGGAACCAACAGTGCAAACAATATATTGTCAGAAAGATCAATAATAATAATAAACAATGACTTTGCACCTTATGCTGAAAAATTGTTTGACCTTAAGGGACAAACAAAATTGAGCTCAAAGAGCCTATTAATTTATTTTTAGCCATGCCTGGAGCAATTTATTTTCTAATCTGCAGCTTCTTACAGGCAGTCGAGCACAAAAAGTCTATCAGACTGATTACCCTGATAGGCATTAAATCAAAATTTTATAAGCTTTACCTTGTTGTGTCAGAAACCTATTAACCAAGTGGACATTATCTGCCCCACATTTTCCAAAAATGCACATTTGGACTGCTTGCCTCCGTGTAGTCATATCAAACTTTTCCTTGCCTGAGGCAGCAGTGATAGCCTTCCCACGTTGAAATAGTCTGCCTCACCTTGTCATTCATCACCTTAAATCTCTAATTTAGTTTCCCCAAATATGCTTTCTCGCACTATCTTTCTCTATATCTTGACATTTTTTCCCATCGCCCTGTATGTGTGTGTGTGTGTGCGTGTATATTTGAAAGTGAGTATGCAAACAGAGGCAAAAACCTTGTTAGAAATATGTATCATATAAATCAAGTGTCAGTGCTTGTGCACACTGAGCTAAATTGAGTGGAGGGGACTCTCAAGAATTGAGTTACACCACTATTAATCCAGTTAGAACTTTCCAGATCAGCGACTTTGTTCATTAACAGCCTTCAAAGCCTCAAGTCTATTAGTTACAACATGTCAAATGGAGTCATTTAAAACCAGCTCTGGAGTCTTGTTCTAATGAATCAACTTACTAGTGTTCTAAATTATTCCTAAGTAGACCTATCACTAAACAGGAGGTGGGAAACGCAACCTGTCCACCTTGTCACACACACACACACACACACACACACACACACTTTTACATACCTGCATGAAGAATATTGTAAACAAAGACACACATACAACCCTCAAACACATCAGTGTGTGCAAGCAACAAAGCAAGCCAACACTTAATGATCACGCATCGTTCCAAATTTCGTGGTATTAAGACATTGGAGGAGTTGGAAGACTTGTTTCCATGACAACAGAGCTTGTCAAACACAGTAAAATATATATGATTCCAAGCATCGGGGCGCTTTTGTGAGAACTTGTGTAATACCCAGTGGTGCTGCCTTCATCCGCCCCCACAAAATTAACAGATTTACTGGCAAATAAAATACCTAACAGATTGACACCACTCTGTTGCCACCTATCTTTCCATGCACCTTCCCTTACCTGCCTTCATCCCTTCCTACTACTGTACCACATGTATCTCTAAATATGCATACAGGCCTTCATTCTCCTCCCACACATGTATTAGGGTTATCTAGTTCTTCCCCATAATAGATATCCCTTTGTAACACGTATTCATCTTAATTCACTTCATCTAACCTGCAGCTCTCAGAACAGAAGCAATATATGTGAGGTGCCATGCTTTTGTGCTCCAGCACCTGCTGAGGCCATAAGTTCACATGACTGCTGGCAAAATCACGTTGCACTGGCTGTTCTCCAATGGAGAATGTTCTGGCGCCCACCTCATAAGTCACACCTCGATTTTAGATTTACACTCCACAGGAAATCTCAAGACACTGTTCTCAAACCTAAAATGATTTAAACTGTGACACCAAGCTGGTGCTTTCAGTCAAATTACACCTCTATGTGATGCACTGTATGTGTTGATTCTACAACTTACATTTGCATGCATCTAATTTGCAGCAGCAATTTAGGTAAACTGGCAGCATTTACCTAAATTGCAAGAAGATTTTAGGAGGTTGTACAAAGCTTTGCACTTTGATATTGGAGTTTATGCCTCATCTCATTATTTAAGCATTGACTTGAGATACTTTAGGGAAAACAAACAGAACAAAATGTGAACAGTTTTCTGCATTAGACAGTTATTCAGCACAGTCCAGCGCCAAAAATATAGCCATAATCAGGTCAACACCTGATTTTGTTTTTTGTACAGTGTGTGTTTTTGTGTTATTGTTTTTTTATTCCTTGAGGGAAATCAAATTACAAATATGGTCAGTGAACATTCGCAGCTAAGTTTAATATGAATGCTCCTAAAAAATTGCAGCATGTGGTCCCCCAAAATGTTATTTAGCTAATACAAATTAGCTGTATATGAACATAATTCTGAGTTGAGAAAAAAGGGTATGAAAATCTGGTATAAATGACTAAGCATCACTTAATATTTTCATATCTCCTGCTGCCATGCATCCCCATAACAATATATCAACAAACTATTCAATGCCCCACTTAGCAGTGGGTGCAGTTCAGAACATGGTCATGTGTGGTCACTTTATTATATCACATAACTGTATTAATATACTTACTGTAGCATAAAAATGGCTTTCATAATTCACATCTCAATGTGTTTAACTGTGGCTACCTTTATTCTTCACTTTCTCCTTTTTCTGTGTACATCACTTATGCTGGCGCCTGAGCTGTGTCCTTACACCAAATTGGCTATCATTTGTGTTTGTTTGTTCCAGTTGTGCTCATGCCAAGTGCAATTATAGCATGTGTGATGATGAGGCAGGTGTTACTCTTGATTATTCCTGTATGTCCTGTTTAATCTAATTAAACAAATTATGTATCAGGGACATTTGATAAAAGAACATGCAATTTCAACAATAGATTACATCAGAATAAATAAGTTTGTCCTTCTTATTTGTTATTCCCTTTGGAGCCATAACGAACCCCAGAAATGTATGACCACGCACCCTGTGTACCTACTATGCAGAGCCACTAAATCCGTCTTGCTCAGTTATGGCTAATGACCAATCGTTTATTTTGGCTCTGACTAATGAGAACATAATAATCATCCTTTATGCTTCATGTCATAGCACCAAGTCAGCAATGCCAAAAGCATGTGAAAAGAGAGTGGGAGGATGAGGAACTGTGATTCATCATTTAACACTTCATCAAAAATGAGGAGGAAAAAGAAGAAGAATATGAAGGGAAACAGTAACATTGCAAGAAAACATGTAATAACTCAGTACCAGCTGCTTTTCAGCTTGGAGGTGGTGAACACAATAACAGGAACGCTGTACAATGTAATGTAATCCAATACAAACGCTAACTTTATTAAGCTTTTTTCTTTAGACTGTGTAAGAAAGGAGTTGATTAATCAGTCATTTTTTGAAGCTATGGTTGGTGATTTTGTAGAGCAAATAATATAGGGTGACCTTGTGGCAACCATTCTTTATTGCTAATGCAGGTCCCCTTTCTTTGACATATGTCATCATGAAACTTGTGAACTTCCTATGACTAATTTCTTTGTAACTTTGTAAATAATAAGCTTTATTAGAGGTCTATTTTGTTTTAGTCAACATGAAGCAACTACAGTAGTACAAAGAGGCTGGAAGTTTGCTGGATGAATTGATGATATATTAGTCACAAACACTTTAAAACTGAGCAACTACACAGTGAAGAAAGTCTTAACCGTCATACCAATATACACCAAACACAAAAAAATTACACTGGCAAAGAGGAACAGTTGTGATAAATAGATCCTCACCAGCATTGGTTGAAAGATGCTTATCTGTATAGGTGCATAAGATGACAAACTATGACCTCATGACCAATCATAGAGTTAATTGATCAACTCTCTGACACAGTCTTTGCAAATATTTAACTGATATTCTTCACAGAGGTAGTTAGGTGGCTTTATAGGGTGGTCTCATTTTCTCAGATTTTAATTAAAAGAAGATTTTCTTTGACTTTCCTTAGTATTTGTTTTAGTTTGTGTGTCTGGATCAACATTTTGTCTTTTCTGTAGTGATGAAAAGTCATGATAACACATTGCATATTTCAAAGTTCCAGAAGTTTTGTCAGCATTAAGGAACAATTTCCAAAAAGACAATTCAGACAAGATTATTATTTTTTGAAGTTTAAAATACAGAGGATTTTAATTAGTGGATGGATGCTTCTGTGGATCTTTTAAACATGGAAGTGTGTATGTCAAGGCACCATGTACATGCGTGTTTTAACATAAACATGTCTCTCCACATGTGTGGGAGGGTCCTTTCTGCATATTTTATAATTCCCATGCAAGCCAGCTGTTCTTCCACTCCCTTCATGACAGCCCAGGCTGCATTGGTGGATTGTTTGCTGCTTGGGCTGATGTTATTTGCTATGTAAACATCTGCAGTAGCCTGTTCTGTGATGAGCACCGCATCGCTAGCTATGCTCTGACCCAGTTCCTCTCCCTCGCTGTACAGTGCCTCATCTCAGCTTTCAGTCGCTGATGTCGTAGTTTAGCGATTTGGTTTTCCAGGGTTGACATGCACGCCACAATATTCATTTATTTTATTGTAACTGCTTGTGCATTGGTGTGCAGGTCAAATTTAAAGAGAAAGCCTATTTTCCCTGCTATTAGTCAGCAGCAGTAGCTCTGAGGCCAACTGCATCTTCCAGCTGCATCTGTGGAAACATCTACATTTTCCGAGTCTATTAAAAGCACAAGCTGCAAGACTGTATCAGCTGCTCACATAGATTAATGTGAAAAAACTGCTTGCTCGTTTGATTTAAGAAAAACATTCCCTGCAAAGTCCCTGTATGATGGTACCTTAAGATTGCTCCATTTTGTCAGATGGTCCTTATATACAATGTACTGGTTCCTGGACAATTTTAGATTATATCAACAGTAAATTCACATTCAAGCCACAACACGTCTGCTCTGGAAATTTCTGATTTAATAAATGAATGAAGGTGTTCTTTCCAGCTACCTTTATTGTGTTATATTGTATAAATATCATTTATAATACCAAAATATTTTCTTTTCATACATTTAATGAGGATAGCGACTGTATTATCTGAGATTTGATCGTATTTCACATATCCATCTTGTCTGTGCATCTCCCTGCAGGAGTGACCACTGTCCTGACCATGACCACACTCAGTATCAGTGCCAGGAACTCTCTCCCTAAAGTGGCCTATGCCACAGCTATGGACTGGTTCATCGCTGTCTGCTATGCCTTTGTCTTTTCGGCCCTCATTGAGTTTGCCACGGTCAACTACTTCACCAAGAGGGGTTACGCCTGGGATGGAAAAAGTGTGGTGCCAGAGAAGGTATTTGAAGTCCTTTTATAGTCCCTAACTTATACTACTAATGGATCCTAATAGAAATAAAATAGGAAAATAGAGATAATAGACAAATAGCTTTGATATAATATGGTTTGTTAGGCGATGATATGGCACATGACTGCATTATTATCCCCATTTCTTCAGTTACAGTGTCTGCCCTTGTGCCTCCTGGCCAGATACCAGTTACCAAAATATAATTGTAGAAGTCATATACTGTATATGGACTTCTGTTTCATTTTTGAACCAGGACAGTTAGCACTTAACTGTTGAGGGAGCTAGGCCAGGCAGGGAACATTTATTTGTTGTCGCCAGCTCATCACACAGAAAATGCAATTTGAGTAACATGACATGAACATTAATAGTTTAGTGTTCATCTTGTGCTTTCTGCTCCACTTGTCTCTATGCTGCAGTTAGCAGCACCATACTCTGTAATCTCCAGCTGTTTTTGAAAAAAACAAAAACACAAACATAAGACCCAATATTAATTCTTAGATTGCTGAGTTTAATGCTTCTATTTGGAAATATGTCCATATATTAAGTGAATATTCATCAGGCTGCATCAGTGACTGTGCAAAACATATACAATGGATCATTAAAACAATCTGACCTCTATCCTTTTTCACTTTTCCCAATGCTTTCCCCAACAAACAAAATCAGCAAAAGAAGAAGAAGGAGTCCCTCCTCAAGAAGAACAACACTACAGCCTACCCAGCTGCCACTGCTACAGCCTTCGCCCCCAATATTGCCAGGGACCCTGGATTGGCCACTATTGCCAAAAGCGCCCCACCACCCCCAACTGAGCCCAAGGAGGAGCCAAAGCCCAAGCCCCCAGAGGCCAAGAAGACCTTTAACAGTGTGAGCAAGATAGACAGGATTGCCAGAATAGCCTTCCCTCTGCTCTTTGGAACCTTTAACTTGGTCTACTGGGCAACCTACTTGAATAAGAAGCCCAAATTGCAGGGGATGAATCCACACTAATCCAAGTTTCATTCCTTTAAAATTATACCTGTAATTTTTTTTTCCATTTTCTTTCTTAATCCTCCTAAAAAAGGTGTTTATTTTCAGACAAACATGGTGTCCATGCTGGTTTGAATTCCCAGTTGTTGCATTGCTTCTATGTTTACCTAAAGTTTGAAGATTTTGAAAAAACAAAATAGAGAAAAAAAGAACGATAACGATGCAGACTTTTGAAAGGGTGTTGTTCAGGTCTCGGATGATACTACTAAGAAAATGCTACTATAAATATATAGCCAAGAGAATGCTATTCTACATCTGCACATAGCCCAAACTTGTTGAGGGGCTTTTGTTTCTATGTTTCTTTTCTTATTTTTCAATTTTTTCTATTTTATTTAAACATGGAATCACAGACATGGTTAAAGGCACTTGTGTATATGCATGGGCAGGGCATCTTATTATTTATGTTTACGTATTCAAAATACAGATCAACATCGACTGATAGCTTAGTTTATTTGTTATCAGGAGCAAAAGGCTACGCTCGGTCTCTGTCAAAATATCTTCAATTCTCTGTAGATGTTTTATGAGATTAATTACATCATTCTTCAAAATATGTTAGGGTTTCTGCAATAGCAATAAAACATGTCTCAGTGGACACACCATTTATTTAGGGATTTAAAAAAAATACAAAAATTCAATCATCTCTGTGCTCAGCATTGAAAATATTATTAATTTCCTTTCACAGCGTTGTAAATATTATCAAGTGTTAGAGATGTCAATATTATGTTTAAGCTTTGCAAAGTGTAACTAAAGGTATGTTTATTGAATACATGGAAAAGTAAACTTTTTTTATTTAATTTATTTTTGTTTCTCTATATGATACTTTCTACCAAAAGAGTATATACTGGTCTAATTCACGCTTAAGTGACTTTCTCACCAAGTTAGCGTTCCATTCAAAGCTGCTTTCACACTGAAGTCAAATATTATTTGTGCACACACTGACGGCAACAACAGCAACAACAATATCAACAGTGTAAACTGAAATTGGCTAGTTATGAGTAAGAATGTAAAAATCATTGAATCCTGGAGTGCATTTTACATTTAGAATTAAAACACTCATCATTTACTTGTTTTGTTTGTTTTATTTATGGTGGGGCCTCGTTAGCCAAAACACCATTTATAGCAAAGTACAGTCGGCATTGCTTAAAGAGGCGTGGGGCACATTGAGGAGGAGGAGGAGGAGTGCCTTTTTCATTTTCAGAGTTGAAGCTGTGATGGCTGCTACTTTGTTGATTGATGGCGTGTCTGTATTTTCCATCCCACTGTGTCCCCTGACCCTGTTTGCCATAGTCCCCATCTCCTTTCAGTTGAAAATTGAGACATAACACTCAGAAAGTACCAGCTACACTGCCTTCAGTATCACATGCCCGTTTGGACTTATTTGTTGCTGCTTGTTGGTGAGCAACAGCGAGAGACAGGGACAGAGACAGAAAGAGACAAAGAGAGAAAGGAGACACTGAGTTGAAGTGGCACTGTAATCTTGCTTTACCCGGCTCTGTGTTTCGCACAGAGGACTTGTCTTGTAGTTCTACGATAGTGACGAAGATGAATATATTTTTGTAGCATGATGTCAATCCCTCTTCCGAGAAAAACCAACATAAACTAACGCAAATGTGAAAAGAATGCTTTTGTTTTTTGTCTTGAACATTGCTTGCTCTTTTTTCTTTTAACTTATAAAAAACACATACTTTAAGGAAATGCTTCTTCTCTGATGTGGCACGTTGAGGTTTCTGAACAGTCCATTTTAAATTATGTTAATGTAGCAATATTAATTAGCAAGGGCTTTTCTTAGGACCTGAACCTGACACTCAGCCTGGGGGTAAAATCTATTGTAGCTTTACATTGACCCCTCTGTACTTGTAGATTCATCTGTATACTGTACATGGAAATCTAGGATCTATTTAGATTTGGTCAAAGATAACATCATTGTGTCCATTTTGGGTTCTGATGCCTTTGGCTTCCACTCTAATCTTGCCTCATAAAATCTCCATATTTCTTGTCGGGGAGTGGGGGGTGCATTGTATTGCATTACGGGTTCTGGGTGTGCATTTTTGAATATGTTTTACAGGGCACTGGACAGGCCAAAAGGCATGTTAGAACCCTACCAAATTCTCTGTGTGTTTGTGAACTGGGGTGAAGAGATCATGCTATCGCCAGAGGGAAATGAAAAAGAGATTGGTGGTTGTTGCTATTGTTATTATTTGCATTATCATTATGACCAATACTGAACCTATCCCCTAATTGCAAGCATATGCAAGCAGTCTACTGTTAACAGCCACTTAACCTACAAGCAGAGGGTCAAGGAACTGCGAAGTTCAGGGTGAAGAGTTGTATAAAGATATTTGAATTCTAAATTATTGTATGTATGTTTATTATCATGAAGAAAAAATATATATATACATATGTAAAATACATAATGCATACAGTATTTGATTATATTAATGAAGATATTAGCTAAGATGATGATGAATATTGTTTGTATTATCAACCTATTGTTATGCCTTTTGCACATTTAAAAGAACAATAACATTACATTTAGATAGTCAGCTTCGTGCTATGCAAGGACAGCTTTGAACCACATCATTGACCTTCTCTCCCTGACCATTGTGTTTCAGATTTACAAGCTATTATTAAAAAAAGAAATAAAAAAGCTTAGCTTTTATATCAGCTGTGCACCCATTAGCTTTTTTTCTTTCAACCATGGCTATACAGGGTGACATCAAAGAAAACAGTGGATTATCTCTTTTGTTTGCGCTTTGGATTTGTCGGTGGTTGAAGGGAAAATGGCTTTCCTTGTTGATTGCACTTTTTCTCCAGAGACATGCAATAAAGTGATTGAACTGAAAAAACAGGAGCAAAACTGTAACAAGATCACCTTGTTAATAATATTTCTGTTCATTTCTTGAGCTTGTTTGTCATTACAAAAATGGAGGCAGGTGAAAATGTTATTTTGCTAAATGGATCATTTTGTTTATCTTTTGCTTTCCAAAGCTCAATGATATTACAGGGATCGCCAGAGAGTTTTGACTTTGAGCAAAAGTGAATTTTGTACACTTTTCTCTTGGGAATATCCTTGCTGAGCCCCTACCTTGTACTCCAAGCAGGATCAGACTAATTCTATAGACAAAAATATTTTTGAGCCAGGTCTGGTTTTGCTACATTTAATGCTCCAGAGAGAGAATGTGAAATATGAGGCACAGTGCAATCATGAGCTTCCAACTTTTACCTTCACACTCATATGCAGAGCATACATGTAAATATCACATTTGTAGGCACATCAGTCATTTATTTCATTATGTTTGATGCAAGGTCCATTGCAGTTCTCAGCAGCACTTGCTTTTCAACATTGAGTCTTTGGTTATTCCTAGATACCTACTGGAGTTTTTTCTTGTATTTTTATCAAGCAAAATATGTTCTGATTTTCACTGAAATATAAAAAAAAATTACTAATTTTCTAAAGCACAAAAGTTGATTAGGGTAAGAGAAACTAGAGTGAGACTATATACATATGGACATCGACAAACACACTTTCAAAACGCACACAAACACACATACCCAAATACAGTACACAGGAGTGCGTTGGTAGTTCAGTGATACTGACAAAGAGTTCTGATGGATGTAGATGAAATGGTGAATCTTCTGTAAATGTTTTCTTTTGTTTCTTTTGGTTATGATATGGCCCTGTAGAATCTGATTCTCTGCATTAGTCTTTAAATAAAAAGAAAACAAATGAAAGTCGTGGCTACACCTCTGTCCTTGTGCTATAGATTACCAGACAAAGACCAAGACACATAGATCTCTGTTGAAGCAGAGAAGAGTTTTTGTGCACTGTTTACCTCACAAGTAGTGAAAGGAGAAATCATATGGCATATGCTTTAAAAGATTTTCAGAATCTGTTTCACTTTTGTGTTTTAACACAGCACACAGTATTTAATATGCAATGTGTGTACATTTCAATAAGAGCTTTGCTGGAAACGTTTCAATGGATAGATGAAGGAATATAAAAAAATAAATAGGCAGGCAACATATGGTATATGTAGAAGTCAATAGCTGCATTTGCACAACACAGTAGTGCCATTTGGGATAGGAAGAACCTTGAATGATTGGGGGGCTGGGAGCAGGGTTTATAGATGTACAGTGGGGCAAAAAAGTATTTAGTCAGCCACCAATTGTGCAAGTTCTCCCACTTAAAAAGATGAGGGAGGCCTGTAATTTTCATCATAGGTATACCTCAACTATGAGAGACAAAATGAGAAANGGTGGAGGCCAGCATGGCAGCTGTGTCCCCATTGATGGGTGAATTAGACTACTGTTAGAGCTTAGATTAGTGTTACAGCACTTTGGGAACCGTTTCAACGGTTGAAAAGCGCTATATAAGTAAAGGTCCATATTCCATTCTTTCCTTCTCTTGTGATATTTTGTTGGCAGACGCTGTTGTTCCCTCTTCATGTAGAAAAAAAATAAATTGTTATATTGGTCTTGTCAGGGACTTTTGTGTATATGAGATAAATATACATTATTTTTAGTCGTATTCAACAGACTTTGAGAACTTTTTGTTGTGTTTTAGCATTCATAAATACCTTGTTTTCATGAGTTGCCATTGCTTACGGCCATACC